>JAIUZE010009384.1:0-16372 GCA_022085475.1 Heliosperma pusillum | reverse complement strand
CGTGCTTCTTTTACGGGAAAAGGGACACGAGCAAGTGAAGTATTAGGCCTTGTACATATCGACGTATGTGGCCCAATGACTCACCAAGCTAGAGGTGGTTACAAGTACTTCATTACTTTTACCGACGATTTGAGTAGATATGGATACGTCTACTTAATGAGGCATAAGAGTGAAGCTTTTGAAAAGTTCAAAGAGTTTCAACATGAAGTGGAAAACCAATTGAATAAGAAGATAAAAAACCTACGATCCGATCGTGGTGGTGAATATCTAAATTATGAATTTGATTCACACCTAAAAGATTGCGGTATAGTATCACAATGGACTCCTCCTGGAACACCACAATTAAATGGTGTGTCTGAAAGGAGAAACAGAACTTTATTAGATATGGTTCGGTCGATGATGAGTCTTACAGAGCTTCCTGACTCGTTTTGGGGATTTGCCATCTTAACCGCAATATTTTCACTAAATCGTAGCCCGACTAAAGCAGCCAATAACACTCCATATGAGATATGGAAAGGAAAGGTTCCTTATTTGTCGTTTATGAAAATTTGGGGTTGCGAGGCGTTTGTTCATGAGAAGTCTAATGACAAGCTCGCACCCAGATCCGACAAATGTTATTTTGTAGGATATCCTAAGGAGACTCGTGGATATTACTTCTACAACCGTCATGAGGACAAAGTGTTGGTGTCTCGTGATGCTGTCTTTCTAGAAAGCGATTTCGTTTCTAAAAGGCAGAGTGGGAGAAAATTCGAACTTGATGAAGTTCGAGAGCCACAAACCGAAAATGAAGTGGAGGAAAACGTTCCCTCCTCGTCTGAAACGGTTATTGTCCCTAGAAGGTCAGGTAGAATTAGTTTTCAACCTGATCGTTACCTTGGATGTATCGAGGGAGATGGTGATTTATTACTTTTTGAAAGTGATGAACCAACAACCTACAAGTCGGCCGTTTCTAGTCCCAACTCCACGCATTGGCTTGAGGCCATGCAATCCGAAATGGATTCTATGTACGAAAATCAAGTATGGGACTTGGTAGACTTACCTGAGAAGGTGCGACCTCTTCAGTGCAAGTGGATCTACAAGATCAAAAAATGGCATAGATGGACATATTGATGTCTACAAAGCTAGATTGGTGGCAAAAGGCTTCACTCAAGTTCATGGTTTACACTATGACGAAACTTTTGCCCCAGTCGCTATGCTTCGATCCATTAGGATTCTCTTAGCGGTTGCCGCATTTTATAACTATGAAATTTGGCAAATGGATGTCAAAACCGCCTTCTTGAATGGGATTCTAGAAGCGGAAGTGTACATGACACAACCTGAAGGTTTTGAGGATAAATCCAACCCTAAGAAGGTATGCAAACTTAAGAGATCCATTTATGGTCTTAAGCAAGCATCAAGGAATTGGAATCATCGCTTCGATCATGTAATTAAACAAAATGGATTCACTCGAAGTGTCGAGGAACCATGTTTATACATGAAGTTTAGTGGGAGCAAAGTTACTTTCCTTATCTTGTATGTGGATGACATACTTCTCATTGGGAATGACATACCAATGCTTACTTCTACCAAGGAGTGGCTTGGGAAAAATTTCCAGATGAAGGATTTGGGAGAGGCACAACGCATTTTGGGTATCCGGATCTATAGAGATAGATCCAAGAGGATACTAGCATTAAGTCAAGAAGCTTATATAGATAAGATTCTTGATTGATTCAAAATGAAAGACTCTAAGAGAGGCTTTCTTCCAATAGGTCATGGTATCACTCTGAGTAAATCCCAGAGTCCTACCGTCACCGAGGAGATTGAACGCATGAAGTTGGTCCCTTATGCTTCAGCAGTTGGGTCAATCATGTATGCTATGATGTGCACTCGCCCTGACGTCGCCTATGCTTTGAGCATGACGAGTCGTTATCAAGCCAATCCAGGTGAGAGTCACTGGATAGCCGTAAAAAACATCCTTAAGTACTTACCAAGGACTAAAAGATTCGTTCTTGGTGTTTGGAGGAGAGACTGAGTTGCGTGTAAAGGGTTACACGGACGCTAGTTTCCAAACTGATAGGGATGATTTAAAATCCCAATCCGGCTATGTCTTTATGTTGAATGGAGGAGCCGTTTGCTGGAAGAGCTCCAAGCAAAGCGTGACTGCGGATTCTACAACAGAAGCTGAGTACCTCGCGGCATCAGAGGCTGCAAATGAAAGCTGTGTGGATTCGGCAGTTCTTGGAAGGACTAGGAGTAGTCCCTACTGCCACAGATCCCATCACGATGTATTGTGATAACAGTGGGGCTATCTTTCAAGCAAAGGAGCCCAAGTCTAGTAACAAGTCTAGACAGGTACTTAGGAAATACCATGTAATTAGAGATTACGTGGAGAGGAAGGAAATAGATGTATGTAAGGTTGGGACAGACGATAACATCGCTGATCCTCTAACCAAGCCTATTACAAAGGCTAAACATGACAGTCATGTCGTCTCGATGGGATTAAGACGAGTTCCTGAATTCCTCTAGATTATGTGATATGTAATAATTGAATGTTGTATCAATGTTTACATATATGATAAATGCATTCATTGTTCGAGTTTTATATGAGCTCTTTTATTTAGTATTGACTAAATTTTATTACTTTGTTTTGTCCGAATTGGTTATAATAAAGGTTGAACTCAATTCAAGTGAACATGATGAACTTAGTAATTGTCCCTAGTCATTTGCATAAGGTGACGTCTCGAAATGACTAGATTGTAAGTCGATCGATGGTTGGTTCAGCACCATGGAGTCATGGAGATGAATGATCGTTTACATAGACAGACTGTAGAGACACTCTGTCGGACAGTGACCATGATAGAGTCCCTTATCAAAATTGTTGAAGCCTGGTCGTGGCGGGGATTTCTATTATATTCCTATGAGTCGATTCTTTAGATTGGCGACCATTTACCTGAGTCGGTGTATTTTCCGATTGACTTTGGTTTTTGTCCTAGGTCGTGCCGTGAAAGGAGGCCGATGGGCATCTACTGGGTCATGGTGATTTGCATTATACAGTGTAAGTTGGGTCAACAGGAATTGTCCACCCACGTTGGGTATTAACATCTTCGGGCAACTCGAGGAGTAGTGACTGGAAATGCGTGGTCACGCTCGGAAGAGATCTATGGTAGATTTTCCGGTCAGACAGTTACTCTCCAGATCGAGAAAACCACTCAATTTATTTTTCCAATCGCAAGTGCGACCTGAAAGACACCTTGCGATGAGTGGGAGGATGTGACGCTAAAGTGACAAGAGAATTGGTAGCACACAACTTGTCGAGACAAGTGGAAGATATTGTGGGAGTAGGAGTCCTCCGCAATAGTGTGGCTACATGCACAACTTGTATCGGACAAGTGAGAGATTGTTGGAGCAAGTGTCCTCCACAATAGTGCATTTATATTATAAATCTCATTTTGGAATATTAATGGGATGACTAGTATTTTGATACTCCACGTCAGTTGATTAACGTAAATCGATAACGGTCAGCTGACTAGAGTTAGACGTTATTGTCGTATGACGGCGGTAATCAACTGACCCCTTTCGGTCACACCTATAGGATGAGACCCAAACAGAAATCTAATGATTTGTATACGATACATATTAATTAGTACTTTATATATATATTTGATATATGTTTAGTTACGAGAGTTAATTGTTGGAAATTGAGTTATGAACTCATTCCGGATAAGTTTATTAGTCAATTATACGATAATTGACTGAATAAATTTTACGTCTTATTTTAATACTATTAAATAAGATTTAATTTAATGATTAATAGTTAATTCATTAAATTAGTTGAGGTTATGCATATACTTTGAGGTAGAGGTGATTAGTTAATTATATTTACAAGGAGTTGTAAAATAATCTAACTAGGCATTGTGGGACCCATTATATATTGATATAATGATAAAATATCATTTAAAAGTTAAGTGTATATTATTTATTAATTTGAGTCATATAATTGTTATATGATCAAATTAACCCTTAATTATACAAGATAATTAAACATATGATTATAAGTATTTGTGGGACAAATATCAAAAATCAAAATAGACCACATGACACTAGTGGGTGCCGAAAATATGGTAGTGTATAACATGATAATTGTTGTTTCTTGTATTACACTACATCATGTGATCATGTCATGTTTATGACACATGATCATGGTCTTATTCACTACTACACTCAAAGTAATTGCATGGGATTATTTTAAGCAAAATAAGAGGCTACATAGGCTTGCTATGGCCGGACCATAGTGAAACAGGAGTAGGGCTCCATCATCACCAGGCCAAGAATTCAGCTAGCCAGGATTGCACCATTTCATCCAAAGGGTCCCAACCAACCCCCAATCAGATAAGCAAGAGCCCCACACCAAAGGCACCAGGTACAACACTCTCCAAGCACCCCAATTACAGTCAAGAAGCAACAACAAGTCAAGCAAGCACAGCCACGAGAAGGGTCACAAGAGCAGGGTCCAGTTTCCTGAAAAACAGCCAAGACCAGCCAGAGTATCAATCCAATATCATGCAGTACAAGTCCAACCAAGGGCTCCATCTTCTTTTCCCTTAAAGTTGAGGTCCTTAGCAAGAGAAAAGTCCAGGACAAGTTTTCTAAATAAGGTCTAAAGTCCATCTAAAACAGCCTAGAAGAGTGAAGGTCATATGGAGGAGTCTGCTGGCACCAAGGCCAATATTTCTGTCCAAAGCTCCTTATTTTTGTGTATGATCAACCTCAGGTGTAGTTAGTATGTTAGGAAGGTCGTATATGAAGCCTTTGTCAGCCCCAAACACAGCAAGCACAAGCCAAGCAAAGACTCCCCAAGACAGTTTGCAGACTTACCAATTCTGGAAAGAAACAAACCTACTTTTGCAGTCTTTCTTTTTCTCTGTTTTGCAGTCTGTTTTTGTTGTCCTCATTAGCTGACTTTGTAGTATGTTTTAGCAGTAAGATGTAAGGATTTTAAGCCCTTAGATGTTCTTGTTTTCAAAGGTCAAGATCTGTTGTAATTGCCTATAAAAGGCCCAAGTTGTAACCTAAAGAAGGCAGACTTTGATTAATATATTTATGAACTTTGTTCAAAACAATCCTTCAGCAGAAGCTAAGTGTTGTAGCATTTCTTAGTGAAACTTGTGTGTGAACTAAGATTGCAGTGTTTAGAATTCATTACTTGTGTGTCTTGAGTCCTAACAGAACCTTTGTTATCTTTGCTTGTGTGCTAGATACAAAGTACTATCTGAATTGCCTAGCCTAGTGCAGGTTGTTGGAGCCATTTCTTGAGTAAGTTGGCTTGTGTGTGAGAAGAGTGCTAGCCTGAGTCTATTTGATATTGATATCACTCATTTCCTGAGAGGTTTCAGTTCACATAGTGTCCTTAAAAGGACAACTTTGTTGTTCATTTTGTGGTTGCTTGTTCATTCTTATTTTGTGCTTATCTCACTAAAATCCTCATCTCTCTAAAAACCTCTCAAATACTAATATTTTCCTATTACTAGAGTAGTAATAAAATCTAATATTAGTTCATCTTTTCACTTGTGTTTTCTAGTCAAAAACTAAGTGATATGTTTGGGTTCTCTCTTGGGTGCATCTAAAAGGAGGTCTTCTAGTTTGAAGATTACAAGGAGGATCATCTATTTCTTTCTAGCACAAGAACAACAAGAAAGGTGTTTCTTGTTGTGCCCATATAAACCGAAATTTCCAAATGTAAGGAAATTTCTTCTTACTTTTTATTATGCATTTTAATTTGCATGCATGTTACATAGATCTTTATTAAACACTAAATTAACAAGTAATTTAGTAACTAATTAGAGGAGTCTAATTAGGGTCTATGAACAATCACATTGATCCTTGCTTGAGGTTATCGAATTCCCTCCTCTTTGCCCTACGAAGGTGCTCAGGAAAGAATTCAGACCTCAACTCCTTCTTAAAGGCTACCCAAGAAAACGGTTCAATGACTTCCTCTCCCTCATCATCGATGTAGTACTCGGGTTCTAAGAATCGTTCCTTGTTATTACCCCACCATGTGCCAGCATTACCAGTGAGGTAGTAAGTGGCTTGGTCCACCATGTACACCTCAGGACATCGTAGGGTTTGGAAGATCTTTTCGAATTCTCGGATCCAGTTTTCCAGTTTTACCGGGTCTCCATCCTGCCCATCGAATTGAGGCGGGCGCTGCAGACTCACGGCCTTGGTCATGCTGGCCCCGAAGTTCGGGGCATTGGTTTGGGCAATTCTTTCCATAGAATCTGCCAAGCGAGTGTTAATCTGAAGCAATTGTCGAACCACTTCATTTATCCCGTTGTCATCTTGGCTGTTGTCCTCATTGTTGATGGGGTTGCTGCGGGGTCGGGCCATCGGTTCTACCTGGCGTAACAAATACATTTAATATTTAGTATGTATGTACATAGTATCTATCCTATGTCAGGTTTACTATATCATATTATTTCTATTCTAGTACCTGCGACGATGTTAGCATAAGGCGATATTGCAAAATCAATAAATGTGCATAATAAAGCAATTCACTCATAATGAAACAGGGTTATAGCTAATAATAATCACTGGAAAATTTCATATATCAACAAAACCCCAAATTGTTCAAAACTCAATAATTCAAAATTTTTAACGGTCCAACTTTTATAGAATAATAAAATAGAATAACGGTTCGCATGGTCATCCTTAGTTAGGCTGAGGATAGTCTAATGGTCTCTACCAGGACTAGGAGGATCAACAACATCGCTCCCTCCCTCATCCATGTTTTCGTCTTCAATCCCTTCCTCAATCTCGTCTTCAATCTCGTCCTCAATCTCGTCCTCAATCTCTTCCCCGGGCTCTTCAAATCCCCCCACTGGAATACCGGCCTCCTCATGGCATCTTGCCACTATTTCATCGAGGCTATGGTTATCAGGGTATTCCGGCAGGGTCGGATCTTCCGTCCACAGATCAAAATAGGCATTCATCTCGTCCAATAGTTCTCTTCTGAACTCAACGTATATCCCAACGGCCGGAAGGGAAAGGATCAGTGCCCTCCCTTGATAAAAAGGGCAGTTGCTGAAGTATTGTGGGTTCATGAGGGCGTAGTACCTCATGTACGCCGTCATTCGCAAACTGTGCTCTGCGATGCACTCGTCTGGGTCCATCATAATGGAATGTGGGCTAACAAGGGGGAAGGCCATCCTATTGTTGACATTATATATGAAATATACGTGGTTGGATAGAATAATCGTAGTATTAATAATCGCTTTAATAATCGTGCCAAGTATTCCCACACACAACCTCACCACGTTGAAAAGAAGTTTGTAATATTATATAGAATTTCCAAGACAGTTTTGAAATTACGTTTGCGGTGTAAATAGAATATTTATTTTGAAAATATTAAACAAGGTTGGTCTATTTGCGGGTGGTGAAGAGATATGAAGATCTCATCACCTATCCAAGAAGGAAACCCTCTCTGATACCACTTTGTAACACCCCCATAATCCGTTATATTCAAAAATAGAGTTTTCATGTAAAATTCGGAATATGGATGTGTCACATTTGAACTAATTGTAGTAGAAGTATTTAAATCATGTAATTCAAAGGGTTAAATGTCCATGTGAATTAAAAACCAAAGAGAAAAAAAAATCCGATTACAACCAAATCCAAATGTTTGCGGAAGCGAATAAGTTTGATGATGCAAAATAAAGATAATTGTCTAAACATTGGTTTCAAATAAAAACAATAACGCGCGCGCTCTCGCGTGGTTCCCACGTCCTAGTTCCTTAGATTACCTGTCACACGATCTGCTCTCACAATAGTGGTCATAGCAGTTCCAATTAAGGACAAAAATAAAAGAGGGTCTACAATAACGTTGAGTAAGGTAAACAATCCAAAAAAATAAATAAGAGTTTTACTTAAAATTTAGAATTCATAAGAAAGTAGAATATCATTGAGAAGTTCAAGTTTCTAAATAAGGAAATCCGATCCAAAATAGTTAGTCCTTCCAAATCTTAAAACACTTTCCTTCGAAGAAAACATTTCTTCACTTTCTTTAGTAAGTAAGGGATAGAGGCCGTATGGAGAGGATTCCCTCGCCCTAGTCCGGATAAGACGGGGTTCACCAAACCATGTACAATAACTGTCCAAAAATCCCGAGTGTGCACACCCCTCCAAGGGCCAACCCCAAGGAGGAAGATAAGAGGACGGGGTATCGATCAACTAACCCCCACCAAAAGCTCTGTATAGGAAGTCCCCTTTTATTATTTGGGAACAACCTACCCCTCTACCAAAACCGTACAAACCAAAAATCAAAACCCTTTCCAAACAATTAAATCCATTTCTTGAGATTAACCATCTCCATAACTTGTACAAAAGATCAAACGGTTTTGGTTTTCAAACTCTTAAAAGTTAAGAGTCCTTTATTATATTTCAACACTTCAAAGGATGGAATAACATCAATTATTTTTCAATATTACATCACAATAATCCAAACATATAATAACAACCATTATAAACATTATACACAATATAACATTTGAAACAATACTCAATAGTTCAAGAAAAGTGTATGGACAAGTGTTTCCCTTACCTTATGAGCTGATCTAGAAGTTTAAAGTGCTTCTTCTACAAATCCTGAGTCTACAATATACATAAAGTACTCGTTACTAAATTATTCAATTCGGTCCTTAACTAGTTCAAATGGTTTTATTTATTTTACTCGGTTTTTGGTATGTTTCCATTTTGAACGTTTTGTTCCGAGTTTTATTCTTAAGAAAGCAAACTAAGTTCATGGTCAGAATATTTAAGGGTATTTTATCAAGTTGGTGCTTTTAGTTTAACAAGTTATAGCTTATACACTTGGTTTATACAAGTTCATTATCACATACATACTTTACGGTTTTACAGATTCTGAACAGTGATTTCAAAACGTCATAACTCCTTCATTACTTAACTTTTTGGGGTAATACCAGTTAGGTTGGATTCTTTAAGATGTCCTACAACTTTAAGTAGAATATACTAACAGTCCAAAAACGACTCTAAGGCCTCTGAAATTTCTGTTTAGTAAAACGTGACGGTTTCCGAGTCACAGAAAGTTTTGGTCTGGTTCGGGTGTTTAAATAGTCGAAATATCGGTTTTCAAAAGGCCAACATACATTTCTCTCATTAAAGTTTATCATAGTCAAATATCAAGAATTTATCTTTAGTATAACTTTATTTACTAGCGGTCTATTCGAAAATGGTAGATTCTCAACTATCAATCTAAAGAACAATATTTTATCAGATATCCAGATTGTCATTTTGTGTTGCAAAAATCATATAAAATCAATTACTCAATATTCTTGGACGAAACCAACTCCAATAGGTCTAGTATTTAGTCTAACAACTTTTATGTCTATACAATTTTGGCCAAAAATAGGTTTAAAATGTACTATTGGTCGGATCTTTAACTAGTGGTCAGAATATGAGTCACAAAATTTGTTTAAGTAGATTACAAAGATTATAAATTCAAATGAGTTGATTGCAGGGCCTAATATACTCTATATTCATTGAAGTTCATTGTGGTATGTCCTCATTAATCCTTTAAGTTACTTTTTAAGACACAAACATTGGGACTAGCAGATTTGATTGTCCAGAATCATGTTCTTTTTGTATGATTTTTCATTTGCAAACGACTCAAGGAATTATGACAAAATTTTGTACACTTATTATAGACAGGAAGACCTACAACACATTGTTTTCATAGCAATAACACAAGTCTAAGTCGGATTTTTATTCTGTTAATTATCAACCTCCGGATTTGACACTTTGATGATTGTTATGTGTATAGGTTCTTGCATGCATGTATGAAGACTCTTATAGTTCGTTTAAGGGTTTGTTTTACTCAAGATTAAGTGTTGAATGAGAATGAAATGCTAAGAGTTTAGTATTTTAGTCCTTACAAGGTGAAGATCTTAGTGTATAGGCAAGATCCTCCTCCTAGCTTCTCCTTCTTCTTCTTCTTCTTCTTCTTCTTCTTCTTCTTCTTCTTCTTCTCTCTATCTCTCTTCTCTTTTTTTTTGTGTTGATAGTGTTTGAGTGAGCTAATAATTCTGGTGGGAGCTTGAGTTATAGGGTTTATTGAGTGTTGGAGTGGAGGTTTTGGAAAGACAAAAAGAAGGGTATGGGGAAGGGGATAGAGGGCATCCAAGGAGACAAAAGAGAGCATGCTTCAACATGTTATTGGCTCATGCATGTAGGGTGGCTATAGGGTGGTTATTAGGTATCTAGACTAGATGTGGTTAGGATTTTGTTTAGTGTTGTGTCGGGTTTCCGCGACACGGAAAACGAAGCGTGACGATATATTTTGAGACTCCTAATATCGACACTAGGGTTAAATGTATGTATATATATATATATATATATATATATATATATATATATATAATGCTCTTCTCTTATTAAAATAAATTTGAGGAATATATTTTATTATAAATTCTTTTACCGTTTGACGATGATAGCGTTATTAGATTATCGTCTCAAAGTCGGATTAAATTCTAGGTTACGTGACAGTTGTACCGCTACTAATTTCCCATTTTAGTTCTTATTATTTTATTCTTTATAATACTTTATTATTATTTTTTTTAAATTTCCCTTTTTATTTTATTTGATGATTTTACGGGTATTACAGGGTCCATGTCATGTTTGTCGACCCCTTGGTCAAAGTCAAACCACCAAAACGCCCCATTTCGACTACTTGAGGCGTTACGTTGAACCCATGAACCATGTTTGGCTCAATCACGGGTTAGTCACACCAAGTTGATGTCTAGTCTATTTTATGAAGTTAGTCAAGTCGAGTTGTACTCCTTGTTTGGTCTAAGACCCCTCTCCCACGTGTGACCTACTACAAATGAGCCATTTTGCTCATTTCTAGGGTCAAAGTATGTTATAGAGTCAAGTGTGAATCAATGGATAGGTCTATGAGTCGAGTTCTTGTTTCTACAGAGGTTCTTTATTTCAAGTATTGATTGGTTAAGAGTTTTCTTGTAGAAAGGTCGGTCCAAACCAAAAAGAAAGCCATGGAAGCCTTGATGATCCAACTCAGTGAGTCCACGAATCAGATGATGGCTAGATTAGAGGCCATAGAGGCTAAGGTTAGTGGGGAAGCTCCAGTGCCTACTCCGCCTTCATCTGAGCTGGAGAAACAACTCTAACTGATTGAAGACCAAATGAAACTCTCCTAAGGGGAGAGAATCCCCTTTGAAAATGATAGGACTTACTCTCCAGTCCAAGACAAGCTACTCCAAAACTTCGTGCTGACTGACATCCCTAGTTTTAAAGGGACTAAGGATTCTTTTCAACACGTTCGATCTTACAAAGAATGCCTTGCTTTGAAGGGGGTACGTGCGGAAACCCAAAGGCTTGGTTCTATTGTGGGAATATATCCTCTTTTTGTGTGATTTGAATTAATGATCAATGATTAGAGAGTTAGAATGAGTAAAACTCCATCCCCTATACTCCCTCTCACACGGCACCAATAGGAGAAAAATAAGGGATTATTTTTCTCTTATTTTGTTACCATATTTGACCGAAATTCCAAAGTGTATTTGGACTCTTTTTCGGTTATATTAGCTTCCATTTAATATAATGTTATACATATTATATTTGTCTAATATGTTGTCATATATTAATAAGGTCCATTACAACATTTTGCAGTGGATATATTAACATAACAATTATTATGACAATCGTATAATATATACTTCAATTATAAATATCGGTATATTTATAATCCTGCTAATTAAATATAACGGTTTATGTTTAATTACGAATTAACATTTTAATTCGTTTAAGCTCACATTATATACTACAACTAAATATAACATTTTATATTTAATTACGAATTACAGTTAATTCGTCTTAGCTAACATTATTAATCGTTATTAAATAATTATATCATCATCACATTGACTAACCTTTTAGTCAAAAACACCGACTAACCTTTTAGTCATTTAATAAGGCATCAATATGATTATTTTCTCAAATAATCACATCTCTCAATCACATCCTTTAGGTGTGACTTTTAGGGACCAGTTGATCACCGCCATCTGTATGACAATAACGTCAAACTTATCTAGCAAGCCAACCGTTATTGATAAACGTTAATCAACTGATTACAATACAAAGTATACCCTGTGAACCTACAGAGATTTATTTATGTTATTGCACTAACTGTGGAGGACACTGGCTCCAACAATCTCCCACTTGTCCGTACAAGTGTATGTGCGATAACCGATTCTCATATCCATAATAAATTTCTCCCACTCAATGTAAACCAATTTGCAAAGTCCGTATTCACAAAGGTCGTAGTTTACAAGTGATCAGTATCAAGAGTGGTTTCCCCGACTAGAGAGTAACTTAACTGATAAACGAATCTTATTCGAGCATGGCCATGCATTTCAGTTACAGCTCCTCGAGTGGCCCTGAGAAATATCATATCCTGATAAAGGTGGGATATTTTCTTCAACTCGAATCTTGCAGATACAAGCGCAGTATGAAATGACCCAGTGAAAATCTACTTAGCCTCCTGTTACGGTCGACCATGAGAAAGAAACCAAAGTCACCCAAAAACTGCCTTTATCTCAAGAGACAGTCGATAGTCAAAAGAATCGACTCTAGGAACACTATAGATGTCCTATCCACGACCTGGCACCTAATGTTCCGAAACATTTAGGACTCCATAACGTCGTCACAAAATGTCCTGCGCAGTATCATTATAACCCGCATTTGTGATCGATCAGTCAACTGTTTGACTTATGGCTCGTTGAACCCACCATCAATCGACGTCACAAAATAATTGCCAGAGTTATCAGCTCATGTAGGCGATTACGGACCAAAACAAATATAATGTAATTCAGTTCACTTTGTGGTGTTCAATGTTGTCAGTACAACCCACATGAAAAACAAAATATAAAACAAAACGATGATTTCATAGATAGTTTTATGAAAAAGATACAGGTGTCTAATCCATATAAAACAACTAATACAACTCAGGAACACGTTTGATTCCCATGGAAATAACGTGCCCTTCATGCTTATCATATCTAACGGTTTAGTGAGAGGATCTGCAACGTTATCATCCGTAGCAATCTTGTCTATCACTATCTCCCTTTGGTCCATGTAATCACGGATCATGTGAGCCTTCCGTTGTACATGCCTAGACTTGTTGCTGGACTTAGGCTCCTTAGCCTGGAAGATGGCACCATTATTATCACAATAGATGGTGATTGGGTCATCCGAACTAGGAACTACGGTTAGTCCCTGTAAGAACTGACGCATCCATATAGCTTCCTTCGCAGCCTCTGAAGCAGCATAGTACTCGGACTCAGTCGTAGAATCTGCTATAACATTTTGTTTGGAGCTTTTCAAGCTGACCGCAGCGCCATTAAGAGTAAACACGAATCCAGACTGAGATTTCGAGTCATCTCGATCCGTTTGGAAGCTAGCATCTGCGTAAACGGTTGCGCATAGCACATTGTCACCTCCATAAGTCAATACCCAATCCTTAGTCCTCCGTAGGTACTTAAGGATATTCTTAACAGCTATCCAGTGTGTTTCACCTGGATTGCCTTGGTAACGACTTGTCATACTCAATGCATATGCCACGTCTGGACGTGTGCATATCATGGCATACATGATCGATCCTATAACTGATGCATAAGGAATCCGACTCATGCGCTCGACCTCTTCCGATGTCTTTGGTGCCTGAGCTTTACTCAAATGCATCCCAGAGACCATTGGAAGGTTCCCCTTCTTGGAGTTGGTCATGCTGAACCTCTCAAGAAAGGTGACTACTCACTCATGGCGATGTCTAAATCTAAGATGATATTAACAATGAAAACTAGGACAGACATGTTTAGTTGAGTTTGACAATATTTTAAGACTTTCTATGTGGCGATAATAACGACGCTAAATTGACAATCTAGGAAATGAAACGACGATTATAATGGTACTAAAATGAATCTAAGATAACATGGATAGAAAACAACAATCAAATGGAAAACAATAAGGACATTAAACAAAGGATAAAATAGGAATACCTAGGTGACGATCAACAATGAAAGTGATAACAATAATAGAAATCCCTTGCATAGAATAATCGTTCCTTGAATTACAACACTTGAACCCAACAAAGTAGATTAGAAAGATTGAAATTCTTATTGATCTAAGCTAAGATTTTGAAGTAGAAAGGACAGAAATAAACTAAGTACTAAAGAAGAAGAAAATGAGAAAAGGGAGGCTAGTTCTCCCTCCTCCTAATCTAAAGAGAAGTTTAAGAAGAGAAGAGATTATTGTAAGGAGGATGTGAGATGTGTTGAGAAGAGTGGCTGGAGCATCCTTTATATAGCATTAGGGTTTCGTGGGGAGGGGGTCGAGCATTGAACATATAGGACAAAAGGAGGAAGTTGAAGCAATTTGCTCGAAGCAGCAGGGATACCCGATCGGGTACACACTTACCCGATCAGGTAAGTTGTCATCTGAGTCCTTTTGACTCTCGTTTCATCTCCCCTTGCACATGACTTGACTTCCAATATCCCCCTTGACCTCGTGAGTCGGGTTTGTTGATAGGGTTTGATGTAAAACGATGATTTCTTCGCCTAACTGGTTGATCTTCCGACAACTGCGACATCGTCTTTACTTCTTCTCTCTTTTTGAGTTAGTGAACTTTCTTGAAATGCCTTTCACTTGGTCAAGCTTGCTTCTTCCAATCGTCGGGTTCTAGGCAAATGCTCGAGAATATAGAAAAAGGGCGTAGAAACGTCACTTTCCCTACAAAACAGGTTAGAACATAGGAATTCGCCTAGAAGACGATATTAGCTCATAAAGTGGCTTAACAAAGCACAAATGACATACAAAACCGAGCTAAATTGGGGGTTAAAATCATACAAATATTCACTTATCGTTTTTTTTTGGTTCGGGTGTGAGCTAGCGGGCGTTGGCCTCGACGATTCACCCCTAGACGTTTCTTAGCTAGTTGCTAAATAACTTTGATGTTTGATAACATTTTGAGAGACTACGTCTCTTGTAGTATATTCTACTTTAGTTTGTATTTATTTGACATTCCTCGTACTTTTATCTTGGCATGTAAAAGGTTTTAAAAATACCGTAATTTCCGCTATATAAATTGCATGCTTGTTATGTTTTATTTCCGCATTCGCGAGGGTTGTCACACTTTGTAACTCAAGCAACACTCATTAAATCATAAGCATAACTAAAGTAACAAGCATTAAGATTTCTACCAAGGGATTAAGCTAGAATAATGCGTCACAACACTAAACCATATTATAACACACAACACACACTTTTTCACCTCAAAGATTCCAACGTTAAACCAAAGTTACAATCTTTCAATTTTGCTTCAATACATTCTTACATAAAACAACCAATACTACCTATAATAAGCATTCATGAAGTAAATAAAATGTAAAGATGGTTAAACTAAACATTCATCTACTCAACACAAGAAAAGAGTATCAAATAAAAGAGAGGAAGAAATTAGAGTCATACAATGATAGGAGGTTTACACTTTTTCAAATTACACCAAGCAAAAGGACTTAGCCTTCCATAATCCTCATAACCAAAAGATTAAACTAGAAATACTACAAGTTTTAATGTATGAAAAATAGATGAAAAATATGAGATTCAAGTTCTAAAGTATGAGATGTTAGATTAGATGGTACCCTAGATGAGTGATAAATGTTGGCTATTTATACCCTTCAAAATAATAGAATAAAGCATTTTTGAGTTTGCGAAAACAGCAAAAAACGCAGGCTGCGTCATGTGACGCAGGCTGAGTCATATGACGCAGGCTGCGTTTTTCAGCTCAGCAACACCTTTTTGCGAAGGCCATATCTCCCTCGGTTTTAGGTCTTTTGAGGCGTGAGACCTACCTTTAGAAAGCTAATAGAATATGATATCACCTTCACTTGGTCGTGCATCGATACGAGGTCTAGAACTGAAAATATTCCCTGTGACACCCTCAAATTTGCGGAAAGGAAAAAAATAATTTAAATACATAACGAAGGTGTCATAAATAAAAAGGGTCATTACAAAACGGAAATAATATTATACATAAAAATTATACAAGACGGGAGACATATCTCCCGTATAAATACGGAAATAAAACGAGTGTATAATAATATACAATCTAAGAACCGATATAGGTCAAGGTAAATATTCGCTCGCTAGCTCGTCAATGTACCCCAAAATAGCAATTCACCACCTGTTCGACCGCATTAAATATAAACACGGAAGCCACAGTCAGTGGGGAGTAACTCCGAGTTCTCCCAGCCACGAAATGTCGAGTTTCAGGAAACATGAATACTTAAAAAAGCAAATGTTATTGACA
>JAIUZE010009383.1:0-36912 GCA_022085475.1 Heliosperma pusillum | reverse complement strand
TTGGTTCTTGAATCTCCGACAGATCGAAGGTTTCATTACTTGTCCTATTCTCGAGAAACTCTTTCTCTAAGAACGTCGCACTAGCCGCAACAAAAACTCGATGTTCGGTAGGCGAGTAAAAGTAATGACCAAACATCCCTTTTGGATAACCAATAAAGTATGTCTTGACCGATCGTGGGCCGAGCTTATCGTCATGTCTCCATTTGACATAAGCCTCGCAGCCCCAAACCCGAATAAAGGACAAGTTAGGGACCGTTCCCTTTCATAGTTCATATGGAGTCTTGTCTACAGCTTTAGACGGACTTCGGTTAAGTATTAGAGCAGCTGACAAAAGAGCATATCCCCATAATGAGTCAGGCACAACCGTGTGACTCATCATGGATAGAACCATATCAAGCAATGTTCGATTTCTCCGTTCGGACACACCATTCAATTGTGGTGTTCCAGGTGGAGTTAACTGTAGTACTACACCACAGTCTTTAAGGTGTTGATCAAACTCATTCGAAAGATATTCGCCACCACGATCTGAACATAGTGCTTTAATCTTTCTACCCAGCTGGTTTTCAACCTTATTCTGGTATTCCTTGAACTTATCAAAGGACTCACTTTTGTGCTTCATTAAGTAGACATATCCATATCTACTCAAATCGTCCGTGAAAGTGATAAAATATCTATAGCCATCTCTAGCGTTGATTGACATAGGTCCACACACATCAGTATGTATGAGTCCTAATAGGCCAGCAGCGTGCATTCCAACACCTTTGAAGGAAATTCGAGTCATTTTGCCTATGAGACATGATTCACACGTGCCAAAAGATTCATAGTCAAATGGGGAGATTGTCCCATTATCAATGAGCTTTTTCACGCGTTTTTCATTTATGTGTCTCATACGGCAATGCCATAGATAGGTTTGATCTTTGTCACCAACCTTTGCTTTCTTATTACTCACATGCAATTATATCTGTGGTTTGATCTAAAACATATATTCCATTCATGGAAACAGCTTTACCATAAATCATATCGTTTAAAGAGAAAATACAGCTATTATCCTTTATTACAAACGAAAATCCGTCCTTATCAAGTACGGAAACTGAAATAATGTTTTTCGACAAACTGGATACATAGTAACAATTATTCAGCAATAACTCAAAACCACTAGGGAGTTGGATTACATATGTTCCCACTGAAACGGCAGCAACTCTAGCTCCATTCCCCACCCGCAGGTCCACATCACCCTTTACGAGAGCTGTGATGCTTCTTAGGCCCTACAAATGATTACACAGATGAGAACCACAACCAGTATCTAGTACCCAAGTTCCGAAACTTGCACGGTTAATCTCAATCATATGAATAAAAGATGACGTACCAACAGGAGTGACGCGGCCTGATTTTACGTCTTCAGCATACACGGGGCAGTTCCGCCTCCAATGCCCAGACTTGTGGCAATGGTGGCACTCCAAGTTATCTTTTCTCTTTGTCTTGCCTTGTGAACTACCGCAAGTCTCACCAGGCCCACTCCTTACCTTTCCTGGCTTTTTGAACTTTGGCTTCCCTACAGCTAGGTCAGCTTGAGCCTTGCCCTTACCCCTACCCTTGTTGTTAATCATGAGAACGTCCTGTTTCACGCTGCCACTCAATTTCAGATCACTCTCGGTCTGTACGAGAAGTGAGTGGAGCTGATGAAGACTTTTCTTCATATCATTCATATAGTAATTTGCCCTGAAAAGGGCAAAACCATCATGAAGTGAATGAAGCAGTCGATCAATAATGATCGTCTCATCGATTTTACAACCAAGAGCCTCCAGCTTCTCGACATTCTCGATCATAGCAAGAATGTGTGGGCTAACCGCTTGGCCCTTCTGGAGTTTCGCCTCAAAGAAGCGACAGATATACTCATAGCTAATGATCCTCGGAGCTTTCGAGAACTCGTTAGAGAGAGTGGTGAAAATCTTGTTTGCACCCTGGGCTATGGATCGCCTCTGCAAATTGGATTCCATTGAAAAGATGAGTACGTTCTTTATCGCACCCGCCTTCATTACGAAATCACTATAAGCAAGTGATGCATTGGCTCCTGCATTGGGGCCTGGGTTAGTCGGTAGTGGCTCAGTCAAGTACTTGAGCTTACCGTCAGCAATGGCAGCATTCCGTAATGCCGCCTCCCAGTCCGCAAAGTTTGACCCATCATTCTTCAGTCGCGTGGACTGAGTCATGTTGTCCATAAAGATCTTTAGCCAGGACTCGCGAGCGAGTGTAGCACTTGGCATTGGGTCATCTGTACGTCCAGCCATTTGTTATTTTAGCAGTTATATCCTTATATAACGGATTCAAGAAATTGTGAAAAGAAGAAAAATATAATAAGTTTCATCGTTTTAAAATTAAGTCTTAATGCAAAAACTGTTTAAATGCGATGACTCATGCATTTATACAATTGACCTCCCTCAAGAATTATATAAATGATCCCAAGACTCAATTTTTGTAAATTGATAAGCCAACCTCTTGGCTAATTCTACTTTTAGAATTCTCAGTCGATAAACTTCTGTAAATTCTATCTTTAGTCCATTATAATCCCGAGATATTACTCGGACTACAATGTTGAGGTAAAATAGGTCAACACTCACGACTTACCCAACGTAGAAGGGGTCATATTATGACTTCGGACAAAGAAGGGGTTCATAGTAGTTTTTCCTATAAAGGCTAATCTCAATTTTCATATTAGAGGAAGATCTCATCATCTTAAATTTAATTCATATTAAGTGAACAAATTTCTAGCATTTCGTGAATGATTTAGACTAAGGTGATGGCCCTATGAACGAGTGACATCTGAATGTCTAAAATGAAAATTCAAACTATATGAATCATTTTTCATGCAATTTAGGTGGTTTGGTTTAGGCGGAATATGATGCAATTATTTAACATGTGAATGAAAAGCAAAAGAACGAAAAAATACGTAAACTATTACAACGGTCCAAGTGTGGCCTATCTACCAAAAAGAACAGTAAATACAAGTTTGGAATCCATCCTTATGGACCCGAGAAGCTTGACTTTGTCTCATCTTGGTCCATGTAGCGGGAGTGAGCATCCGATCACCGTCTCTAGTCTTCTTAAAATTACATTTAAAAATTACAAAATAAACCTATTTACATTCTAATTCCAAAACATAATTAAAAGAAAAATAAAAGGAGATTCGAGATCTCATAAATACATCCAAACCATGTTTCCATCATTACGAAAACATGATTAACTAAGGCCACACTAGGTTTTACATTTTTCAACCAATTGCAAAAATACGTAAATAAAAACATTCATTCATTCATTCATTCGACAAAAATAAAATGCATCAACTATATAAATTAATTCTTCAAGACACAATTCTGTAATTATGTAGAGTAATTTATCCAAACCACCATTAAAACCGATCAAAATTATGTGACAATTCCTTAATTGCCCACAACAATTTTAATCTCCCATAATCCATTTTTATTTTAAACCTTTTTAAAATAATCGGGTATCATTATTGTGAACCTTTTCACAATAACAAACAAACTTTATCTTTATAATGCCAAAAAAAAAACAAATTTTTTTTTTCTACTGATCACTGTTCACGTGAACAGTACCAGTACCAGAAAATTGTTTTTTTTTAATTGAACACGGTTTAGCAAAAAACCGAAACAACAACATAAAAAAAAATAAAAATACTGCTGCACAACATTAAAACAGAATTTTTTTTTTTTTTTAAATGAACAGTAGCAGCACGTAAAAAAAAAATTCGGTGTTGTCAATATTGCTAGATCGGTACAAAATTCAATATCTAATCGTTATTAGATATTGATTCAAACTAGATTATTCAATTTAACCTTTTAAAATGAACATCGAAATCATGATTAAATCGATTATCCATATATTCATTTAATCACAATCGCTTTGAACATTATCAAAATTGAATCATTATAGATAAAATTATCAATTTAAAATAATGAGGCCGAAAACAATAGCAACATCTAAAACAAAACAACTCCATCTTATTTTAATTTAATCCTTATCAAATTAAAACAAGTACAAATTTATTATATTGAATTTTAACCTTTTAAAATAACAATATCAATAAATCAACAATGGAAAAACAAAACCCTAAAAAAAAATTGAATCAATCGGCCAAAAAAAAAAACAGCCGAAACCCTAAACTTTTTTTTCCGGTTTTATCAATTTTTTTTTTCTCTCAAATTTATATTTCATAAAAATGAAAAACATATAATATAATTTTGTAGCCAACAGCTCTAATACCACTTGTCGGAAATAACTGTTTACATCCCCTTAAAAATTAGGATTATAACAAAATTATATAATATGAATTGCGAGTCATAAATATGAAAACAATGTAAATATAGAGAAAATGAATTAAACCTTTGGTCCTTAGCAAAATCGGCCTAAGAACAGATATCAAAGTAGATATCCTCCTAATTGTCTCACCCAAGATAGATTGAGATATGCCCTTCTCCTTTGCTAGAAAGATGATATCTGGACACTTTTTCCGGTCATTTTAGCTTCTAATATAATGTAATATATTATAATTGTCATTAGTCAAAGACCGACATTATAATACATCATTAATTATAAATATCCGTATATTTATAATTTTCCAATTAATTGTAACGGTTTATGTTTAATTAGCTTACATTATATACAACAATTAAATATAACCTTTTATATTCAATTTACGAATTACAGTTAATTCGTCTTAGCTAACATTATTTAATCGTTATTAAATAATTATATTATCATCACATTGACTAACCTTTTAGTCAAAAACACCGACTAACCTTTTAGTCATTTAATAAGGCATCAATATGATTATTTTCTCAATCAATCACATCTCTCAATCACATCCTTTAGGTGTGACTTGTAGGGACCAGTTGATCACCGCCATCTGTATGACAATAACGTCAAACTTATCTAGCAAGCCAACCGTTATCGATAAACGTTAATCAACTGATTACAATACAAAGTATACCCTGTGAACCTACAGAGATTTATTTATGTTATTGCACTAACTGTGGAGGACACTGGCTCCAACATTAAGGTTAGAACCAACCGGCACTGGTAGCTTATTCATGACCCTAAATACTAATCCTTTCAAGAACTTCTCAGCTAGGGACTTTTTGCTCCACTGCATCGTATCGACATAGCTTGCTAATTCCGTAAACTTGTTGTATTACTCCGTCACGGACATCTCTTCAGCCATTCGAAAGATCTCGAATTCGGACCTCAGCTTCCCCTTCACATGCTGGGCAACAAACTCCATCCCCATCTCTGTCTTGAAATCCCTCCAAGGAATTGCCTCTTCTCCTTTGCCTACATAGAGTTCTTTCATGGCCGTCCTTTCTCTGAACCACCACTTCCCCGCGTGACCCCTCAGGTAGAAGGCGGCTTGTTCCACACACAGCTCTGTTGGACAGTCGATGACCTCTAAGATGCTTTCCATCTCGCGGTGCCAATTATCTAACAGATGCGGCGTACCGATACCCTCATAGGTAGTGGGTTGATATTGGGCGATGGCAGTGCTTATGGTAGTACATTAACTACCACTTCCTGATTACCACCTACACTCTTAAAGGCCTCAATAAGCGCTTTGTTATGTTCCACGAGTCTGGCAACCTCCTCAGCACTAAACTCCGCAGTTGTAGCTAACGCACTAGATCTTGTAGCAGGCATGGTATCTTCAATAAGAATGACAAACATAAGCACAAGCCTTCCGGCAAAGACTGACTACGGTCCTGACATAAAAACACTCGGTTGAGTGCAACAAGCCACTCGGCCGAGTTGACCTCACTCGATCAAGTACTGCAGGTACTCGGTCGAGTACATCCAATACCGAATTCCAATTAAACATACAGGGATTTTCACTCGATTGAGTCCAAAAAGGCACTCGGTCGAGTCACACACACTCGGTCGAGTGTCAACATACACTCGGTCGAGTGACCTAGATCAGTATTTGTCCAAAATATACAGGGGTTTCTACTTGGTCGAGTCATAATGGTACTCGGTCGAGTTGCTCATGCTCGGCCGAGTGTCACTATGCGCTCGGTCGAGTCACTATCTTCAGCACTTTAAAATTTTTACATCAACTTTCCACACTCGATCGAGTTTGAAGGTGATCAGTCGAGTAGCCCCCACTCGGTCTAGTACCCTACCCCCACTCGGTCGAGTCATGCAATATACGACCCCCGTACAATAATTATCTATTCATACTCACATACATTATACTGTATACCAAATTCTTATGCTTGAATACATTATTCAATTCACATTAACCTTATACATACTCACATAGTCACATGGAACTCACATAAACAACATAATCGGCAATAATAACGCATAACCTCATGTCATAGTTGACACTATTCACACATATTATATAATCGTTAATAATAACATCTTATCATGTCAAACATCATCATCATTCATACATAATTGATAAGTGTTAATTTGTATAATTTTATCCCCTCATTTTAGCTCGATTTGATATGGTTTATCCACTTTAAGAAGTGGTTTTATGAGCTAATCTCTCCTTTGCAGTATTTCTCGTGCTTTAATGTCATTTGTAGGAATTGCGTCGTTTCTACTTCAAATCCCGTCATTTGAAGGAAATATGAGCAAGGAGAATCTAAGAAGGACGATTACGTGAGGTTAAGATGGCATGCTATAAAGATCTAGAGGTTTCGAGTCAAAGGGAACAAGTTTCAAGTCATTCCGAGCTCATATGCACAAGTTGCGACGGTTTTGCTATTCGTCGACGATAGTCGTCTCAAACATCATGCTCCGACCCTTAACCCTTGGGGACATGATAAAGCTCAAATAGGAGAGGAAATGAGGCCCAAGAGGTGTTAGTTAAGTCCCAATTCGAATCTAGAGTCAATGGAGTCAAGGTAGATAAAGTCACGTACCAAGGGAAGATCAAACGAAAGTCAAAATTCTGAACAGACAACATCCCCGATCGGGGATCGATAAACCCGATCGGGGAAGTCTGCTGATGAACGCTTCTTGGCTCTTCTTCTACCAAGCCTTAATGGTGTTTTTTATTAGGTTGTCTAGGGTATGAATCCGGACACATTTGGGCAGCCTCTCAACCCTATAAATACCCTATGCATCACACACAAATAACATGTACAAAAACCGTAGCCTCCACACAACATTATATTAGATTAGTTTTTCTTCTTTCTCTCATCTTTCTTAGTTTAGTTTAGTTTTAGTTTTCTCTAGTTTAGTTTAGTTCTAAGTTTTCTTCAATTGTATGGTTCTACTTGTAATTGGAACTCAAGTTTCCGGGTTTGCGTTTCCTATTCAAGTTCTTATTCCATTTCGATCTTTGCTCATCCTTTCCGGTAATCTTTATTCTCGTGTTTACATTATAGTTTCATTTTCTTTTAGTATTTCCTTTATCATGTTTACCATTCTAAGTTTTATAATCTTAGTTGCCCTTTCATTGTTAATCATGCATAAGTAGTCGTTTTTCTAGGGTGTAGGGTAGCCATGTTAGGTTAATTAAAAGATGAAAATTGGATAAAGAAATTGTGCCTTTAAAACGTTGTATCAATGCATGTTTGGATTGTAACGATGGTTAACGATTTCTGGCCAAAATCATTGACTAAAATGGAATTCGTTTCCAAGGTAGAAATACGTGAATTGAATAGATAAAGCATGACATGGTAGATTAAGACCTAGTAAATTGCCTAAAAGCCTGCTAGACCATCTGATCTATGATTGTAATGAACACATCATTCTTACGAACTCACAATGAATTATTTGCATATTCTAAATCCAATTTCATCAATACGTTAATCTACATGTGTGAACCTACTTCCTTAGATCCTTTTTCTTTATTGTATTGTGATCATTTTTATTATAGCATTTAGTAATTAGTGACAAACATTTGCCAATCGTACAAGATAGAGCTCTAACCATAACTATTCACAAGTATCTCCCGTCTCCCCGAGATCGACTCCTTACTTCCCTAATTACATTAATTTGTTGTTAGCCTAGTCTGGGTTATTTATCTTTGATTAGGGTACGCGACAACCCTGTCAATAATCCATTTCATATAAGCTCATTATCATGCCTCATATTTCATGCGCACAATATAATTATACCACATCTCATGTAGTTCACATCTCACTACATCCTACATACCAATCTCATGTGATACACACATGCCACAGTTCATCTCCCCACTCCATTCCGCATCTATCTCCATTCCACATATTTTCAACATACAATATATTAACAATATCAAAGATCCGTAACGCCGCGACACTTCCCATGATGACCAAGTAATAGCTATAGGTGCAAGAGTTCGATCCTAGGACGTCTCTTGAATCCTTGCAGTAGCTCCCTATGTAACACCTCCATACACGAAGGTGCCTTACAAGACCCCCTTATCACATGGTAGTACTACCTTCTCGGTTGCCCGAGGTAGTAAATATCACAACAAGTAATAAAGATACAACATTTATTTACTCAACGTTTAAATGTCAATACAGAGTCCCAAAACATCTGGCATACCATCTGACCAACAATCCAACTCACTACAGATATCATACTAATAAATAAATAAAAATGTTCAACATAATGAAATGACTCTTAATTGTTCAAGACTCCAAACGACACGCGGAAGATAGACACAATACGGTGATCCCATCCTCGATCCCACGCAATGCTAACGATTACCTTCGATCACCTGCTCACTATCCCCCAATGGATCAAAGAAATTTTGTAAAACAGTAGAAGGGTCAGTATTCGCACAAACCGACTAACGTACAAGATAAGCACAATACATAGGAATAAACGGAGGGCCACCGCAGCAGTACCTCAGTTGAGTCAGGTTACCATCCCTGCTCTACAAAACCACCTATTGACCCTAGACTGCAGCCACAGGAATCGAACTTCCATCTTGCCATAGCAAGATAACTCGGAATATTAATGTGCACATCCCCCACGTGGCGGGATAAACATGGGGGCGAACTCGGGGTGTCACCCGCACTAGTAGAAAAAACCCCTATTGCGTCTATTGAAATACGTCGGTTCTAAGTAACACGATGCAAAAGGTAGTCACTTTTGGCGGGAGTTTATTTTTCGCCCTCTGGTAAATATGTTTACGAAGAAGCGACGCAAATATTTACCTTTTGCGTCGGTTGTACCTACTTATTACGTCGGTTCTATATGGAAAATTGTCGCAATTGTTAGCCTTTTGCGTCGCTTGTTACATTACACTTGACGCAAATGATGAACCTTTTGCGTCGGTTTCACAACCGACGCAAGAGCAAATAAGACCCCTCGAAATACGTCACTCCAAAACCGACGCAAATACCTATCTACAACTGACGCAATAAGGGTTTTTTCCATTAGTGCTGTCTCCCAACGGGATCACCGAACCATAGTAACCACTAATCATCGCCAACAACTCCAAACTCCATCATTGTCACAACAGTGACCAGCATAATTAATCACTTATCAATAATCACAAATATAAATCAATAATCTCATGCCATCAATTAGCAACACAATACTGGGTAGAGAAACCCTACCTTATAGCAATTCCGTGAATAGCAAAGCAAAACAATCAAAAGTGTTCCTCTACGAAGTCCCCTCCTATACAATCCATATTCATTGAATTAACATCACAATTCCCTTTTCCCACCAATTCAATTAAGGTCAACAATGCAATACAAACAATCGCAAATCAAGAATACTTAACCAATTGAATAGATTGAAGAAGAAGAAGGTTGGATCCGGCACGAGATGATAAAGGTTTCCTTGAAGAGTTTGAGAGGATTTGAGAGTTAGGGTTTGTGTTTAAAACGTAAACTGGTTTTTTTTATGAAAACTAATCCTCATCCGTCTGACTAAACCCTGAAAATAGTCGTACTCTCTCAAGTACAACATGTACTCAGTCGATTACGACTTACTCGGTCGAGTAGTGATATTACTCAGCCGAGTACACGACATTAGAACATTGCTAAACACACCAGCCAACTTCACTCGGTCGAGTAGCCTCTACTCGGCCGAGTACCATTCAAGTAAGCTCTACTCGGCCGAGCCCCCTATACACAGAAATACGGATTATTACAGTCCTCCCTCCTTAAGAACGAAATTCGTCCTCGAAGTTCACAACTCATACTTCTACCACACCCACACCCCAACTAACTATCAACACAAGACATAACACATCAACAACACATATGAACACATCAACAATACATATGCTACACATATGTCACAACATCACATAACAACACGTAACATATAAGAGCGCATATGACACATACGCTAATTCATCACTAACCACTAACATACCCTAGACAAAAGAAGCACAATTGAACTAACTCCTTCCCCCCCTTAAAAACAAGGTTACGGCCTCGTAACTAAACATACCTCTTCAAAAATATGCGGGTACTTCTCCTTCATTGCAACTTCAGGCTCCCAAGTTGCATCCTCCACGTTATGGTTAGACCATAACACCTTCAGTAGCGTCATCTCTCCATTCCCGGTCTTGCGCACCTTTCGGTCCAAGATTTCCTTTGGCACTCCAACATAAGTGAGTGCCTCATCCAGCTCGATAGTCTCAGCCTCCAGAACATGAGATGGGCCACTCACATACTTCTTCAGCTGCGAAACATGGAACACATTATGGACCCGATCAAGAGCAGGTGGTAAGGCCAAACGATAAGCCACCTCTCCATTCCGATCCAAAATCTCATAGGGGCCTATGAACTTCTGGCTCAGCTTGCCCCGCTTCCCGAATCTCATCACCCCACGCATAGGTGATACCTTGAAAAGAACTTTGTCACCCAGCTAGAACTCAACATCCCGACGATGAAGATCTACATAGCTCTTTTGGAGATCCTGCGCTGCTTTCATCTTCAGACGAATCAACTTTACTTGCTTAATCATGTCCTCAACCATCTCGGGTCCAAGAACTGTCGCCTCAGAACTATATCACTCGGCACCCCCTGTCGGGCTCCTGCATCTCCTCCCATACAGAGCCTCAAACGGTGTCATTCCAATACTAGAATGATAGCTGTTCTTGTAGGAGAACTCTATCAAATCTAATTTATCTTCCCACCTCCCACCAAAAGATAGGACACAAGACCTCAACATATCCACTAAGGTCTTGATCATCCTTTCTGTCTTGGCATCCGTCGTAAGATGAAATGTTGTACTAATCTTCAATGTCGTCCCCATCAACTCTTGCAGTTCCTTCCAGAATTTAAAAATAAACTTTGCATCCCGGCCAGAAACTATATAACTCGGCACCCCATGCAGCTTCACCACATGCTTCTTATAAGCCAACGGGAGCTCAATCTTGCTCCAAGTATCCTTCATTGGCACAAAATGGGCTGACTTGGTCAAACGATCCACACTCATCCAAATCATGTTATTCCCCTTCTGCGACCACGGAAGTCCCACCACAAAGTCCATGGGTATAGCTCCCTTTTCCACTCCGTCACTTCTAAGGAATGAATCTTACCCTGCGGTCTTCTTTGTTCCCGTTTGACTCGCTGACATACCAAATATCTAGCAACCAAGTCAGCTACCTCCTTCTTCTTTCCCGTCCACCAGAAAATCTTCTTCAGGTCTTTGTATAATTTATCCCCACCCTGATGAACCGAATATTGGGTACAATGAGCCATAGTCAAAAGCACCCTCTTTAACCCTGGGTCGCTCGGCACACACCATCGACCATCGAACCTCAAACTCCTGTCACCATGAATAAAAAATCTAAGAGTAGTACCCTCCTCTACTCCCTTCTTCCATAGCTGAATCTTCGGATCCTCTAACTGCTTGCTCCTAATATCATCATATAACTCGGGCTCCAACATTAGGTCACTTGCTGCATCCCTCTTTCTAATCACATGAATCCCCATCTTTGCAACCTCATCTCTCAATCTCATCAAAGACATCGCCGTGCACAAAGAATGTACACTTTTCCAACCCAACGCATCTTCAACTACATTCGCCTTCCCTTCACGGTAGATGATCTCCATATGATAATCCCAATCAGCTCCATCCACCGCCACTATCTCATATTCAGCTTCTTCAGGGTATAGATGTACTTCAGACTCTTATGGTCCGAAAACACCTTAAAAATAACACCATATATATATTGCCCTAGATCTTCACCGCGGACACCACCGCACCCAACTCAAGATCGTGGGTGGGGTAGTTCTCCTCATAAGGCTTCAAATGTCTCGACGCATAAGCAGTCACCTTTTCATTTTGCATCAACACACATCCCAAGCTACACTTTGATGCATCCGTATGCACCTCGAAACTCTCCTTATAAGATGTACTTCAGACTCTTATGGTCCGAAAACACCATAAAACTAGCACCATATAAATATTGCCTCCAGATCTTCAGCGCGGACACCACCGCACCCAACTCAAGATCGTGGGTGTGGTAGTTCTCCTCATAAGGCTTCAGCTGTCTCGACGCATAGGCAATCACCTTTCCATTTTGCATCAATACACATCCCAAGCCACACTTCGATGCATCCTTATACACCTCAAAATTCTCGCTCCCCTCAGGTACTGCTAACACATGAGTTGCGGTCAAATGCTTCTTTAAGGTTAGGAACGCCGTCTCACAACTCTCATCCCTACAAAACCTGTTTTCCTTCCTCATCAACGTCGTCATAGGTCTAGCTATCTTAAAGAAGTCCTTCACGAACCTCCTATAATATCCAGCCAAACCCAGAAAGCTTCTCACCGCTGCCACATTCTTGGGTGCGTCCCAGTTGGACACCGCCTCAATCTTACTCGAATCGATCATTACCCCTTCTTTTGATATCACATGACCCAAGAAAGCCAGCTTCTCTAACCAAAATTCGCATTTAGATAACTTGGCATACAACTGGTTAACCCTCAAAATCTGCAGCACGATCCTAAGATGTTGCGCGTGCTTCTCCTTAGTCTTAGAATAGACCAAGATGTCATCGATGAACATCTCCACGAACGTGTCCAGATATGGACTAAATATACGGTTCATAAGGTCCATGAACACCGTCGGTGCATTAGTCAACCTAAACGGCATCAACACGTACTCATAATGCCCATACCTCGAACGAAACGCAGTCTTCGGAATGTCACTATCCTTTATCCTTAGCTGATGAACCCCGATCTCAAATATATCTTCGAGAACACTCCAGCTTCACTCAACTGATCAAATAGATCATTAATCCTAGGTAATGGATACTTATTCTTCACCGTCACATGGTTCAGCTCACGGTAATCAATGCATAACCGTAATCTACCATCTTTCTTTTTCACAAATAATACTGGCGCACCCCACGGCGATACACTAGGTCTAATGTATCCCTTGTCCAGTAATTCGTTCAGCTGCTTCTTTAACTCCTTAAGCTCCTTTGCTCCCATACGATACGTGGCCCTAGAAATCGGTCCCGTACCCGGCTTCAAGTCAAAGCTAAAGTCAACAACTCTCTTCGGAGGTAATCCCGATATCTCATCCGGAAAAACAACATCGAACTCGCTCACCACCTCAATCTGGGCTGCTGTCGGCTCCTCCACTCGGGTATCCATCACATGACATGAGATTATAGGATAGCCCCTTCTTAGGTAAGTCTTCAATGTAATGGCTGCTATTAACTTCACCTTGGGGTTCACCATGAACCCTCGGTATGACACTTTAACTTCTTCGGTCCCCTTAAAGATACCTACGTTTGATGACAGTCTATATTAGCTTTATATCTACCCAACCAGTCCATCCCTACAATTACTTCAAATCCATCCAATGGAAACTCAAACAAGTCAACAGGGAAGTTCACCTCCCCTAAAATCATAGACACCCCTCTATAAAACCTACTACAAGATACCGACTCCCCATAAGGTATAAATACCTCATCATTTACAGACTCACTACCTCCCAATCCCGACAACAAAGCATGACTCTTGGAAACGAAATAATGGGTTGCCCATGAATCGAATAATACAAACGAAGGAACATTATTAACAAGAAAGGTACCGGTAACCACCTGAGCGTCCGTCTTTGCTGCTTGCTTTCCAATTGTAAACAGTTTACCATTGTTCTTCTGGCCACCACCCTGAACTGTGCTCGTTGACGCTATAGTCTTCGAAGCCAAACTCTAGTTCTCTCCATTATTATTGTTGTTGTTGTTGGTGTTATTGTTCTGCCTATGATGATCACCAAAGTTATTAAAGCCGCCGCCGGTCCCACTATGACCTCCATGCCGGTTCCATGAACCTGCAGGCCGATTACTAGCCATGCTCTACGAGTACCTCCGCTGGTATGAGAATTGGTTACCCCTAATTCCTCCTAACGATGGACACTTAAATCTCTTGTGGCCCACACCGCCACAACCATAACACTTTGGTCCGGAGATCTCAATAATAGCTCTACCACCATTTCCCCAGACTTCTGTCCTCCACGGTAGCCTCCACCACCAGAATAGGATTTGGCCTTCGAATAGTAGCCCTTCTTGTAGGTAGAGTTGCCTCCACCCTCGCTTGTTGCCTTTCTCTTTCCACCTTCCATTGCCTCTTTCGCCTCCTTGGTCATCACCGCCAACCTCTCAGCCTACCCCGCCTTCTCATAGGCCTCCTTAAGATCATTAGCCCTCGGCACAAGTAGCTTATTCATGACTCTATATACCAATCCTTTCAAGAACTTCTCAGCTAGGGACTTCTGGCTCCATTGCATTTCATCGGCATAGCTTGCCAATTCCGTGAACTTATTGTAATAATCAGTCACGGTCATCTTATCAGTCATTCGAAAGGCCTCGAATTCGGACCTCAGCTTTCCCCTCATATGCTCCGGAACAAACTCCAGCCACATTTCAGTCTTGAAATCCCTCCAAGGAATTGCCTCCTCTTCTTCGCCCACATAGAATTCCTTCATAGCCATGTAAGTATCTTAAACTCAATATTAGACATTTCTAATATCATATTATAAATAATTTACTCATTAAACTAGTGGATCTTATGCATGCATAACTAAAATACAAATAAGGAAGAAGAAATTGTTCCTTACATTGATTTGAAAGGATTTTGGGAACAAAATAGGACTCCTTCCTACTTTGTTCTTGAACTTAAAATATGTGGAGGATGATCTTCTAAGTTCTTAGTATAAGAACACTCCTATTAGTAGCACCCAAGACTATCCTTTTTAATCTGTACTAAAATACTACGCTAGTATTATAAGTAGTATCCCTTAAAAATATCTAATAACTATTAATACTACACTAGTATATTATTAGAGGATATGAACTAAGGATTTTGTGAAAACTTCTTAAGTTTCTTTTAGTGTGAGAAAGGGAAGAAGAGAGATAAACATAAAAAATGATATGATCAAGTTGGAACAAGATAAGAGGAAACTTTTCCACCTCAAGGCATGGGGGAGGGTGAGTATGCCTCACATTTGTCTTCTCAATGTACTAGGCTTAGGGCAAGAATTAGGTGCTTAATCATTTTGTCTAATCTATATTAGATTAATAATTAGAAACCAAATGCCTCTTTTAAAGCCTTAAAACCGGTGCACCACATATAAAATGCGTGTCCATTTTATCTTTGTAATTTGTCATTTGTCACAAATGTGACATGTGACATTTAACATGTAATTTAGCTTATAAATATGCATTTAACTAATTTAAATGCAATTTCATAACAAATAAATTAGACTTAAAATTTTAAGTCATATTTTATAATTACATGTAAATAAAATGGGTCATCTCATATTTGGTTAATATAATCTACAAAAAATTGTAATTATAATCAACCAATTTTGCTTATCTCAAATGTTTCATAAACATAATGCTTTCTTAGTAATATAACGATTAAATTACTAAAATGAATCCTATATAATCATATTACAATAAGATATAATTCTCACTTTAATCTTGTTCAAATTAAGGGATTAATTAATCTGTATCGCTATACAATTAATTAACTTGCATGATTAGGGGAATGTCGTTTAGGTGTGACCTCAAGGGATCAACTGATCACCACCGCCATACGACAGTATCGTCAAACTCTATTGAGCCAATCGTTATTGATTAATGTTGACCAGTTGACTATAATATTCATCATCCCTTTGTATTCTTATTATTGAGATTTAATTATGTGATCGCACTATTGTTGAGGACATTCACTCCAACAAGCCATCCTTTCTCTGAACCACCACTTCCCCGTGTGACCCCTCAATTAGAACGCAGCTTGCTCTACACATAGCTCCGCTGGACAGTCGACCACCTCAAAGATACACTCTATCTCGCGGTGCCAGTCATCTATAAGATGCGGCGCACCGGTACCCTCAAAAGTAGTGGGTCGGTGACGAGAGATGGCAGTGCTGATGGTAGTAGCACTAACTATCACCTCCCGATTTCCACCCACAGTCTTAAGGGCCTCAATTAGCACCTTATTCTGTTCGACGAGTCTAGCGACCTCGTAGTTGCAGCTGACGCACTAGCTCTCGTTGCAGGCATGATATCTTCAATAAGAGTCGCAAACTTAAGCACAAGCCTATGGCCAAAAACGGACAACGGTCCTGAAATAAAAACATTCGGTCGAGTGCAACAAGCCACTCGGACGAGTTGACCTCACTCGATCGAGTACTACAGGTACTCGGTCGAGTACACCAAATATAGTAATCCATTTAACTTTGTAACACCCCCATACACCAAGGTGCCTTACAAGACCCCCTTAACACATGGGAGGGCTACCATCTCGGTTGCCCGAGGTAGTAAATATCACAAATAGCAATAAAGAAACAACATGTATTTAATCAACGTTTAAATGTCAATACAGAATCCCAAAACAGATGGCATACCATCTGACCAACAATCCAACTCAGTAAAAATATCATACTAATAAATAAATAACAATGTTCAACATAATGAAATGACTCCTGATTGTTCAAGACTCCAAACGACATGCGGAAGATAGACACAGTACGGTGATCCCATCCTCGATCCCACGAAATGCTAACGATTTCATGCGTTCAACTGCTCACCATCCTCTAATGAATCACATCAGTTTTGTAAAACAGTAGACTGGTCAGTATTCGCATATACCGACTAACGTACAAGATAAGCACAATAAAAAGGAGAAACCGGAGAGCCACCGCAGCATTTACCTCAGTAGTGTCAGGTTACCATCCCTGCTCTACAAAACCACCTATTGACCCTAGACCGCACCCACAGACGTCGAACTTCCGCTTCCTTTGTGACTTCATTTATTGCATCAACCCATTTCACAATTCTTGGACTTCTTATTCCCGCATTATTTATCATGATCCATTTTGCTTACACTAGCTTAGTGCTCTTGGTGTTTGCTTAAAATGATGGGAAAAAGCATTCAAGTGCTCCATTCCTACAAAACGTGACAAAATACAAGCATACACCTGGAAGACGCAATTAGCTCACGAATATACTATTTAAAGTACAATAATCGTGTCAAATTGAGCTAAAGTAGGGAGTAATATCATATAAAAACTAGACATATCAGGGTCAGTCCACTTGACCCTGCATATAAATATTCGATTGAGTGACCTCATGCTCGATCGAGTAAGGCCATTAGACCCAAGTATCATCTGCTAAACGGGCAGGATTAATCGAGCACCAAAACGCTCGATTGAGTGAGCTTTGGACTTGATATTACTTTTATGTATGTGTTTCCGTGCTCGGATGAATGGTTTTGGTAAAGAGATGAGTATATTGTGTGAATTTTGGCTTGAAAGTCTTTGTTTATGAATGTTGAATGATATATGTATATGTGAAGTGATGTTTATTTGTCGTATTTGATGTTGTATTAAGGATTTTGTGTCCAACACTGTTGTTCGGGAGAATTTGGGTGAAGTTGTGAAATGATAAGTGATATTTTGTACTAATTTATCCCCCGTTTTAGCTCGATTTCAATACGATTTATGCACTTTGTTAAGTGATTAACGAGCTAATATTGCTATTCTAGTTGTTTTGCGTGCTTTGTCTCGTTTTACAGGAAATAAAGCGGTTTTGCTATATTTTCTTACTATTTGGAGCAAAGGCACTAGAATACGAGTTTTCAAGGAACCGAGGATAGCCATTTCACGATTTGACTACGATTCCGCTACATTCTTCCTCGAATGGACTTATCTTGGACTTTGACTTTGTTTCTCAAAGAAAACATCAACCCAAGTCAAAGGAGGACTAGCCCAAGCCCAATTACGTGTTACATTGACCAAGACCAAGGCATAGGATTCCGTGCCCAAAGACGAAATTGGAAGAGACGGAAAAATCCATCTGGGTTACATACCCGATCGGGTATGTTTGCGGGTGAACGTCTCTTGGCTCTTCTTCTACCAAGCTTAAATGAAGTGCTTAAAGGCTTTGTCTAGGGTATGCATTTGGACGAAATGCAGCAGCCATGCAGCCCTATAAAAGCCAAGGATCATCTCAACATTTGAGACACAACTTAGAATACAATTTACACAACTCACAATCTAGCATTACATCTTTCTTTTATACAAGTTTTAGTTCATAATTTATGCAATTCTAGACTAGTTTTTACAGCAATTTCCTAGTACTTCTCTAGTGTTTCAATAAGTATTTGTCATTACATTGGGTTGGATATTTGTTCTTTACTTTCATTCTTATATAATTTGCATTCCAAACTCGGTAATTCTCTATCCTTTACTTATGCAATCGTCATCATGAACTTTAATCTAATTAGTCTTGTTCTCATATTATTGTTGTTAGGAAACTCATCTAAAGGTAATCTAGTCAAGACCGAAATATTGTTTAACATGTCATATTGTATTCTGTCTAATCATATAATCATGAAATTTGTCATTAGAATCATTACTAGTATAATCACCTTAATCACTATAGCACTCTTATTTCATAGTTTAATTTCCTACATCTTTTTCCTATTAATTTACTTAATCACATAAATTAGATATAACATTGTAAGATTATCATTGTGTAAATACAATAAATAGAATTGTAATATTGAAATGACTTACTAGTTAAAATGGATTAAAAAGAAGAGTCGATACCAATAGAACCACCTAGTTTGTTTCTTCCTTTGGTGTGTCAAATTCTATAACTTTGTTTAGTGGCCATGAAAAATTGTTTGTATTAGTCAATTTCCGTCTTTGTAACGAGAGTTGGGATGGGAATTAGGACTACCAATAGGGGTTTAGTGACCTAACCATGCTGAGAGGACGTTAGGACCCATTAAAAAGTCGGTACGAATCCGAGAGGAATATACCGCTACAAGGCTTAGACAATCGTAGTAATTCTAATGTTGGTATCAATAAAGCTTTTAAATCGTTTTACATGAATTTCTCTTTCACTATATCAATTTGATTAGATAGTTTATTTTACCGTTTTAGATAGTTTATTTTATTGTTGTTTAGTTAGTTTACTTTACCGTCATTTTATTATCGTTCTTAGATAGTTTACTTTATTGTCATTTTATTAGTTTAGTTAGATAGCTTTTCAATACTTGTCATTTTAATTATCGTCAATTAGATTAGATTTATTTTATTGCAATTTACATACTTGTCATTTAAATATCGTCATTTACATACTTGTCATTTTATTTTATGTTAGTAGTTTAGACAACCACCTCAAATGACTCGAACTTAAATGAAAATCACTCCATAGCAATTCATAGTTAACACGTACTCCCTGAGGATCGACACCATACTTCCCTAACTACATTCCTTATGTTGTTAGCCTAAGTGTGGGTAATTATTTTTGTATCGGGACCGCGACATAACCGATCATGAAATGTGTTGAATATTGTTATTGGATATTTGTTTGATTGAAATTAATTCATGCGTGTGAGCCACAACCCACGTGTTGGGGATTGATATATAATTGTTGTATTGGATGCTGGTGATGATCACTATTTATACACATATTTTATGCTTCCCTTAGATACATAAGACTCAATTTATCGTCTTTCCTTGCTTAATTCTATGCTATTTTAGCTAGAAAATCGATTTTGCCGCTTCCATTATGTTTTATTGCAGATTGGATGCATTTGGAGCTTTTTGAGTTGTTATGGAGCATAGCGGAGCCAGATCGTAGAAGGTTAGGCATGGGAATCGAGAGCAATGGAGAAGAAATGAAGAAAAGCGAAGAAACATGCCATTTTGAAGGATGCTCGATCGAGCAACACTGCCTTGTTCGATCGAGTCGCGCTGATGTCATGCTCGATCGAGCAGATACACTCTTGCTCGATCGAGCAACCCAATATTTTGACGACTTTCGGATTTTCCTAAACTAGTTTAACCTAGTTAATTAGATTTTATTATAAAAGGAAAACGCGTCTTCCATAATTAGGTACACTTTAATATTAGAGACTCAAGTTTTGTCTGCTTTACGGCTGGATTCATTCATCAAGACTATTGTCTTTAGTTCAAACTTGTAATCGGTATTCTTTAATCTTCCTTTGTTATTTAATTAGTTACTTTCTAGTTCTTTAATTATTCTTTGTCAATCCTTTTATTATTGTTAGTCATGTCTACTTTATTTATTATCGTCGTTATTAATATTGTTATGAGTAGCTAAATTCTTTTCTAGGGTTGAAAGGGGATCTAGGATCGTTAGAAGGGGTAGATTAATTAATTGAATTGCAATTGCATGGTTATCGTTTGATTATCATTTTAATTCTAGTTGTTTAATTACTGGCCATGATTAATTAACTAGTCTCGCGAATGAGGATTAACACCGACCGGGTTAAGACTAAGATAGGCTACGATAATTGAATAGAACTCGTTTAATGATAGCGATCGCATGTTAAATTGTAGATCTAAAGGACATAATTGAATCGACCGATCTTATGACCTTAGATAACTCTATTGCATGATAGTTGATTATACCCTTACCCCTGAATAATAATACTAGTGAACCTGAGACCCTAGACTTTTTAATCTTATTGTTTTCAACCTTTTTATTGTTATTGTTTGCTATTAGTTAGAAATACAAATCAAAACCCCGAAATTGTTACTATAGAGACGAACCTAGTTTAACATATTAGAATACTACCGCCTCGCTGCAGATTTGATACCTTACTTACCGCTGACTCTTTGTTAGTAGTGAATTAGGATTTCTTTGATTAAGGTGACGCGACTTTAAACTTATCAAATTTGGCGCCGTTGCCGGGGAGGCAATAGTTTTCGGTTTGTTTCTACTTAGTTTGTCTTTTTCTTCGTCTCAGGGAACCTAAGTTCCTTGAGACCATTCTTATCCTTTTCTTTAGTGTTCGTTTATGCCCAGGTGTACCAGGTCCAATCTCGTACCCTACGATTCCGAACCAGAAAGGACTCTCCGAGTTAGACGAAACTTTTGGAAGGAAATTCAAGAAGCGGAAGACTTGAGTACGCTTGACACAGTTTACGACGAATTTGTCGCAGAAAAACCATTCTTAGAAGAGGATACACATATTTCTTCACCCACTACAACCATTCCTACTTTAGGCAGCTATTCATAGCCTACCGTTGCATCTATTCCCAAGGGATTCAAACTCCCTACTACGGGTAATGGAACTTTGGAAATTCGTCCATCTTATATCTCTTTGGTGGAGCGAAATATGTTTGGAGGAAGCCCCACTGAGGAACTTGCAAAGCATATGGAGAAATTCACCAACTATTGTTGCTCTATTTCTTTAATGGGTGGGGTAACGCAAGATCAAATCAAGTTTGTGTTATTCCCCTTTTCACTGCGAGACAGGGCAGAAGATTGGTTCGATGAGTTAGATGTGGATGCACTTGGCATCACTGATTGGAATTCTCTGGCTCTTGCATTTTACAAAAGATATTTCCCGCCACAGAAAACCAACGCCATCCGAAGTCAAATCACAAGCTTCAAACAAAGTCCCACTGAGAACTTCAATGAGGCATGGGTTCGCTTCAAGAAACTTGTCAAATCCGTTCCACATCATGGTTTTGATACTTGGTTCCTATGCAATCAGTTTTACCAGGGGTTATATGATGATCAGAGAACATTGCTAGATTATGCTGCCAATGGAAGATTCCAAAATAACACTACTGATGCTAATGCTTGGAAACTGATTGATGAGATAACTACTCACACTGCTGAGTATGGCTATCCCAGGGGTAATTGATGCGAGGTTAGTCGCCCTCCCCCGATCAAACAAAACTTATAAGACTCAATACCAAACTAATTAATGTAGTAGGGTAAGGAGGTCGAACCCAAGGAACGGTAATTATGGTTCTAAGGCGGTTTAATCAAATTCTAGTTTAGTTATAGCAAACAGCAAGTTGATGAGGATTAATGATAAACTAGACTAACAAGAAGGCAAAGATGCGATATAAAAAAATAATTAAAAGGAACTAGGATGGATGGGTTCATGAATGCAAGTATAGGTCAATTATGGTGGGGGTTAGGACTAGTCTAAAGGTGAGTCTAAACATGTCTCCACCTTTCGGTGTAAGACAGATTAAAAGACAAGCCTCCACCTCTCGATACGAGACGAGCCCTAGTCTAAGGTTCGATTGGGTTCTCGCCCTAACCTCCCCCTACACATCCAACACACACACAACAATAATACAAGTCTAATCTCTCACTCAAACTAGTAATAAAACATAGGAAAGACTCAAATTACTCATTCAAGCATTCCAACAAACACCCTGTGTGCACAAAATAAGAAGACTACCAAAAGACTTAATCTTTATGCCCAATTACCATAATCGACCCATAAACCTACAATAAATCCCCCATCTTACCCTAGCAATACACTACTCACTCATACTAATGAAGGAAAACATTAAAGATGGATACTTTGATATGAAATAAACAAGAGAAGACATATTCAACATGAAAGCTAGATAAATAAACAAGAACAAGTAATTAGAAGACAATTAATGAAATAAAGATGAGAAATTGTACCAAACTTGTAAGAAAGATTGAAACTTGGATTAATAATCAAATAAGAGTCTCCTCTTGTCTTCAAATTACAACCCAAATCTTCACTAGTAACTAAGAGAAAGACTAGATCTAACAATAACTAACTAGGAAATTGAGTAATTATCACTAATTAAGAGAGATTAGAATACTAATTAGGGAGATATTCCTTATTAATTACTAGGGTTCTTGTGTCTAGCGTTGTGTGTCTAGGGTGAATTAGGAGGGGGGTATTTATAGGTTGGTAGGATTAGGGGGTCAAAAGAAGAAAAGAAAGAAAAAAATCAAATTTGCGGACAAAGGGGGTCCCAGCCGGCCGGCCGGCCGCCGGTGGCCTAGACCGGCTGGTGCCCTCTGCCCTTCCTCCGTCTTCCTTTCTCTTCCTCTCTTCACGCGGCGCCCCCAGCCGATCAGACCGGCTGCCGGTGGTCCCAACCGGCTGGCGGTGGCTGCCTTTTCTCCGTCTTCCTTTCCGTGTTGACTGACGCAGCCAGTCCGGCTGGTTGCCGGTGGGCTTGGCCGGCTGGAGTCCCCTGCTATCCTTCCTTCTTTCTTCGGCAGTTTGGAGGGGTTGGGTGGCCAAGCCGGTGGGCCGGCTGCCAGTGGGCACCACCGGCTGGCACCTCCTCTTCCGTCCTTCCTCTTTCTCCGTTTCTTCTTTGTTTTATTTTCTTTCTTTTTCCTTTTCTCCTTTCTTTTCTCCTTGTTTTCTTCTTTTGTGACGGTTTCTCGATTCTCATCCCGTCTTGTCCTTGCGTTGACATATTTCCTATAAATTGGGAAGGAATTAAATAATATGAGAGTACACGGGATGAGGGCCAAAATACGATAAAACCGAAGCTAAACTAAGCTCATTACGCCGAAACATAAGAGAATAAAGAGGGGAAACAGTCTAAAATAATCGTATATCAGTAATGCAAGGCGAGGAGGTTCGGACAATGACGTTGCAGCTCAATTGGAGGCATTAACTGCTAAAATTGCCGAATTACAAACTTCAAAATCCTTGGAAAATAAACAAACGGTTCATGCCATAGTTCAACAAGAGCCAACCTGTGAAAGATGTGGTACCATAGGGCATAATGCAGTAGACTGTATGAGTACGGTTGAGCAAGTACTTAACTTTTATAATGAAAGGACGAGAGAGCATCCCAATTTCTCTTACCGAAGTTAGAATGTTCTTAATCCTACCCCACTGCCACCTCAGCAACAAGGTTCCTCTTATGTGATTCCTCAGAATCGCAATTCTCAAGGTAATTATAACCGTCCAAATGAAGGAGGCCAAAACTTTCAACAAGCTCCACCTCCAAGTAATGATATGGCGGAATTGAAAGTCATGTTGCAGCAAAGTCTCATGATACAACAAAAGCAAGATGCTCATATCTCACAATTGCTCGCGCATAACAAGATAGTGGATACTCAAATTGCCCAATTGGCAATTCAAAATCCACACAAACAATCGGGTAATCTTCCTGCTCAGGGACACCCTCCACATGAACAAGCCAATGCTATTACTTTGAGGAGTGGGACCCATTACAAAGGCCCGGAAATGAAAGGGGATGAGAACGATGAAAGTATGAAAGTTGCTCGTCAAGATTCGGAAAACAGCGAAAAATTGGCTGAAAAGAAGGTTGCTTGATCGAGCAACACCCCCTTGATCGATTGAGCAACCCTGGAAAAATCCGAAACATTTGCTCGACAAGTTTCTGAAAGTTCCTGTTTTGATAAACCCGATCGAGCAACTCCTTTGCTCGATCGAGCAACCCTTGATCAGACTGATAAGTCCTCTATTTCATCTTCAAAAGCAAAAGAAGCCGAGCCAATCACCATTACACTTCCCTTTCCGCACCGCCAACATAAATCCAAGCTTGATAAACAGTTTAGAAGGTTTATGGAAGTGGTCAAGAATTTGCAAGTGAGTGTACCGTTTACCGAGTTGATCACTCAAGTGCTGGCTTATGCAAAGTTTATAAAGGACATATTGACAAGGAAGCGATCCTTTAATGAAGTGGAGACGGTTGCATTTACTGAGGAATGCAGTGCTGTGTTACAATCCCGATCACCACCTAAGCTAAACGATCCAGGGAGTTTTTCTATTCCTTGTAATATAGAATGTTTAGCTATTTATAAAGCTCTTTGTGATTTAGGGGCTAGTGTTAGTGTAATGCCATTTTCTATATTTAAAAAGCTCAATATGGGTCAACTTACTGTTACAACCATGACCTTACAAATGGCCGAACGTTCTATTAAACACCCTTTGGGGATTTTAGAAGACGTACCGGTTACAGTAGGGAAATTTTTCATACCAGTTGACTTCGTCGTCTTAGATATGGCTGAGGACACCCAAATTCTTATCATCTTGGGGCGACCATTCCTCCATACTGTAGGGGCGGTTATAGATGTTAAGAATGGGAGACTTACACTAACAGTGGGGGATGACACAATCACTTTTAACTTAGATAATGCAATGAAACACCCCATGCTAGAAGAGACATGTCATAGAGTCGATATTGTGGATTTGAATGTTGATGATTGTCTCTCTTTGTGTTTGAATAGGGATCCTCTAGAGATCGCCTAAATTTCCAGCACTGCTGAAGCTGGAAGCTCACGGAGTATGGAAGTAGTTGAGATGGAAAAACTGCTGACAGGAGAGGACTGCAACTTACAAGAGGTGTATAGCTTAAGTAACCCCCCTAAGGTTACCGAGGTAAAGAAACCTGAACTTAAACCCCTCCCCTCTCATCTTAAGTATGTTTTTCTTGATTCCCATGAGATGAATCCAGTAATTGTCAGTGCTAACCTATCTGAAAGCCAACTCACTGATTTGTTGGTAGTTTTAAAAAGGCACAAGAAAGCTATAGGTTATAGCATTGACGATTTACAAGGTATTAGTCCTGACTTTTGTATGTACCGTATCCACTTAGAAGAAGACCATAAACCTTGTAGGCAGGGTCAACATCGTTCGAACCCCACTATGCAAGAGGTAGTTAGAAAAGAGGTGCAGGAATTGTTAGATGCAGGAATCATATATGCTATTTCTGACTCAAAGTGGGTCAGTCTTGTTCAAGTAGTCCCTAAAAAGGGAGGGACTACGGTCGTCACTAATGAGAAAAACGAGCTCATATCTACTAGACTAGTGACTGGGTGAAGGATGTGTATTGATTATAGGAAGCTTAATGTAGCTACTAGGAAAGACCACTTCCCTCTTCCCTATATTGACCAAATGTTAGAGCGTCTAGTGTGTCATAAGTATTTTTGCTATCTAGACGGCTATTCGGGATTCTTTCAAATCCCCATTCATCCTGACGATCAGGAAAAGACTACCTTCACATGCCCTTATGGTGTCTTTGCTTACCGAAGAATGCCTTTTGGGTTATGTAATGCCCCCGCCGCCTTTCAACGTTGTATGATGGCTATTTTTTCTGATTATATCGAGTGTATTATGGAGGTCTTTATGGATGACTTCAGTGTTTATGGGACCGATTTTGATAGTTGTTTAGCTAATTTGACTAAAGTCTTACAACGTTGTGAGAAAAGTAATCTTGTGTTAAACTGGGAAAAGTGCCACTTCATGGTAACTGAAGGGGTGGTATTTGGTCATTTGGTGTCTGGACGAGGCATCCAAGTGGATAAGGCTAAAGTGGAAGTGGTTGAGCAATTACCGTACCCGTTGAATGTTAAAAGTGTTAGAAGTTTCCTTGGTTATGCGGGGTTCTATCGCCGTTTTATTAAGGATTTTTCAAAAATTTCTCAACCATTGACTAAGCTTTTCCATAAGGATGCCCCGTTTGTGTTTACTAATGAGTGTGTTAAGTCTTTTGACAGGATTAAACAAGCTCTAATCTCATATCCCATTATCCAGTCTCCTGATTGGAATTTGTCGTTTGAGATAACGTGTGATGCTAGTCACTATGCAGTTGGGGCTGTTTTGGGACAAAGGAAGGATAAGGTGCTACATGCGATCTACTATGCTAGTAAGACCTTGGATGATGCGCAAGTTAACTATGCTACCACTGAAAAAGAGCTACTTGCGGTTGTCTTTGCTTAAGATAAGTTAAGAGCCTATCTTTTGGGTTCTAAGGTGATAGTCTACATTGACCATGCAGCACTTAAGTATTTGTTAGCTAAGAAGGAAGCCAAACCTCGGCTTATTCGTTGGATCTTGTTATTACAAGAATTTGATTTGGAGATCCGAGATAAGTCTGGTGCAGAGAATGTGGTTGCTGACCATTTGTCACGTTTACGGTTTGAAAGGGGAGATTCCATACCTATTGATGATTCGTTTGCTGATGATCATCTCCTTGCCATTACCATGGAGACTCCGTGGTTTGCTGATTATGCCAACTTTTTGGTTGAGGGAATTATGCCTCCGGGTCAATCTTATCAGCAAAAGAAGAGGTTTCAACACGATGTTAAGAGGTACTTTTGAGATGATCCTTATCTATTATGGGAGTGTACCGACGGCATTTATCGACGATGTATTCCAGAGGGTGAGGTACATGCCATCCTTTCTCATTGTCACTCTTCTCCATATGGCGGTCATCACGGTCCCTCAAGGACATTTGCTAAAGTAATGCAGTCGGGTTTTTTTTTTGCCGACTATTCTCAAGGATGCTACTACATTTGTCCGTTCTTGTGACGCGTGTCAAAGGACGGGTAATATTTTGCACAGGCATGAGATGCCTCAAATGGGTATTTTGGAAGTTGAGATATTCGATGTTTTGGGTATTGACTACCAAGGGCCATTCCCCTCTTCCCATGGTAAACAATATATTCGAGTAGCAGTTGACTATGTCTCCAAATGGGTGGAAGCTATTGCCACTCCCACTTGCGATGCCAAAGCAGTTGTTAAACTGTTTCAGAAGATCATATTCCCGCGATTTGGGGTTCCTCGTGCTCTCATTAGCGATGGAGGGAAGCATTTCAATGAACGCCATCTTAAGCCTTTAATGAAGAAATATGGCGTTACACATCGTCGGGGGTTAAGTTATCATCCGCATACAAGTTGCAAGGTAGAGGTTTCTAATAGGGAGATTAAGTTGATCCTTGAGAAAGTTGTGAGTAAATCCAGGAAGGATTTGAGTCGTAAGCTCGATGACACTTTATGGGCTTACCAAACTGCTTTTAAAACTCCAATAGGTGCTTCTCCATACCGGTTAGTCTATGGCAAGGCATACCATTTACCAGTAGAACTTGAGTATAAAGCTATGTGGGCCATTAAAGAGCTTAATATGGATCCCTCATTGGCGGGTGAGAAACGACTTATGCAATTGAACGAGCTTGATGAGTTTCGATTGCATGCCTATGATAATGCTTGGGTATACGAGGAGAAGACCAAGAAGTGGCATGACAAGCATATCCTGCAGCGGGAATTTAACGTTGGTGATAAAGTACTATTATCTAACTCTCGTTTGCGTTTGTTTTCAAGTAAACTCAAGTCCATATGGTCAAGACCATTCACAGTTACCGAGGTGAACAAGTTTGGGTCGGTTACACTACAAATCGACAAGGGTGAAACCTTCAAAGTCAATGGTCAACGCTTGAAGATATATTATGATGGAGCATTTATAGGAGTAATAGAGGTCGTCGACCTTTTCACTCTTGATAATTCACCATGACTTTGAGGTAACACGGTCGTGCGGGACCGATATAAACCAGCGCTAACCGAGAGGCAACCCGGTATTTAATTGTATTTCATTTGTAAATTTTATTTAAAATCCATTTTAGTTAGCAATTATCTTAGTTATTAATGTTATAAGTTAATTCGATTTAGTTTGGATAGTTAATATCGGTCTACTTTATCGAGTGCGGTGAGGGAGAGATCTAACAATTTTATTGAGTGCTTGTAGGTAATAAAGATAGGGAGTCGCTTTAAGAACGAAAAGAAAGAACGAACTAAAATAAGAAAAAGAGAAAAAACTGAAATTTCAGGGTTGCTCGATCGAGCAGCATCACTTGCTCGATCGAGTAAGACATGAGCCAAAAAAATCCGAGTCTCGAGCAAAACTTCAAAATCTGCGTCTTCTGGGTTGCTCGATCGAGCAGACCTGACTTCCTCGATCGAGTCGGGCCGGTCCGACCGGTATCGAGGTCTTCAAACAGGTTTTTTCCCCAATTTGTTTCTTTCTCTTCATTATTTCGTCACTTTTGCCTTCTCTCTCACCCATATTCTCTCAATAAAACTCTATCAAACACATTCAAATCATCAATTCATCATCCTATTATGATCAACAAGCATCATCTTACTTGTTTTAAGTGCGATTTTTGAAGAAATTGGTGTTCTTGCTCCCTAATTTTGCCCCAAAACGTGAATCTAGGGTTTTCATTTCATTCTTTGATTTTTTGCTTTTAATTGATGTTTGTTGCTTCCTTTCTTTGTTCTTTAGTAATTAATCACTCTTACATTGCTAATTGCTCCGTCTTACTTGCGTTTTAGACTCAAATTTGATTTTTTTTCGAATTAGGGTTTGATTAATCCGTCTTTTTTAGCATATTGTGGTGTTTGTGTGCTTGATTTACTTCAATTCGTCATGTCTAGACAAAGAGGTAGTAGTAAGCGCCCTAGGGTACCCCGTCTCATCCGAGAACCTCAAATAGAAGCGATTCCTAGTAACCCGACTTACCCATGGATCGTTTTTAGCACACAAGACAACCATGATCAATTTGCTATGCTTATGGGTCGTCCTATGGACCCTACTCGTTGTGTGTGCCCCACCATTCTTGATGCTCTCGGTTTGGGTAATGCTATTTTTGATATGTTTGACCGAATCGGGTTTGGTGGGTTATACTCCCTGAATGAACTTTCTTACTGACCATTGACACTTGAGTTCTTTAGTTCTTTTAATTGGGACAAAGTAAACACGAGTGTGTCTTTTCGGTTGCTTAATAGGGATTTTGAGTTGTCTTATGATGAGTTAGCGGGTCATTTGGGTCTTACTCGTGGTGATAATGCTGATGATTTTTTTGCTATTCCTTCCGGCTTTCAAGCCGTTGAATATTTTTCTTTATTTACTGGTCTTCCTGAGCCGCGTGTCAATGGCATGGCTGTCAATGATGTGCAACATCCTTGTTTAAGGTTGTTTCTGCGTTTCTTTAGCCTTCTTATGTTTGCTAGGAAGGACATTAGTAAATTGAATTCTCATGAGGTTTTATTGCTTGCATCCACCCTCAACCCCCAACATGATAATTTTTTTCAGTTTCACCCGGTTGAGTTGGTGTGTTACGCTTTCTGGAGCGTCAATTCCCCTACCCAACATTCTTTGGATTGTGGTGCTTTGGACACTAGGTTGGCTAGGAGTCTTAGTGGGTTTGGGGGAGACCATCGATACACACCCTTGACCCAGATTCATGCTCTTAGGGTCGACGAGGAGTACTTGCGCCACATCTTATGCTGGATTAATGCGTTGGGCAACGCTCAATTTCAGTGGCGAGTACGGGGGTCTCAGTGGATAGCTCTTTCCGACACCGGTAACCATCTACCTTCTACGGAGCGGATGCCTGCCATTGATCCTGAGATTGAACCTACCCCTCCTCCTCGTTCTTATGTGGTACCACCCGAGCTGATTTTCACCTTGGCGGAGACTCGCCGACCTCGTCGGCGGATCACCTCTTCATCTTATGCTCATGCCACCACCACCCCGACTCCTCACTTTACACCCACCTCAACTCCGTACCCTTACCCTCCACCTGCTTATACCTATGATCCGGCCTTGGAGAGGGAGATTAGGATTCACCAAGGAATTAACAATAACTTTATGATGAGGGGGCTTTGGGAGAACCTTATGCGGACAGGTCTTAATGCTACTGCTGGTTGGACTCCACCGAGCTACTACCGAGGTCCAGGTGACGAGAGTGGTGTGTTCAACAATTATGAGGTGACTACTCAGCAGTTTTCCCAGGATTTCAGCCATGACTATGGTTGTCTGGGCCGTTCGTGGTATACTCCTATTCGACCGGATGCTCCGGTTGGGGAGTGTCTTCTTCTGGTGCAGCGCAGCAAGATGATGATGATGATGGTGATGATGAGCAGTAGTGACAGCTGGTCACTACGCTCCCATTTTGCAGCTGGTTCGGGGGAGGCCATGTCTATAAAAGCTGGTATTATCTATCCTTGTACTTTCTTTTATTGTATTTTCTTTTAGTTATTTCCCCTTTGCCTTTGTTAGTAGTGTCCTTTAGGTTGCTGTTGTTGGTTGATTATGTGATTGTTGTACTGTTAGCATCACACTGAGGACACTTTGACATTTAGGTTTGGGGGAGTGTCTTTCTTTATGTTGTGTGTTTATTTCCGTTGTGTGAAAGAAAAAAAAAACATAAAAATTGAAAAATTTGCAAAATCCAAAAACATGTTTTCATTTTATCGAGTCTTGGTGAAGTTGAATAACAATGATGATAACTTGCATTGTTTCTGCATTTGAATCACAAATAATTTGTCCATGTACATTGTTTTGACTTACTATTTTTGAAAACAAAGCTCATAGTACAAGTCTTGACCGTTTTTGACATACCTTATGCTAACTAGATTTGGCCAATTTTAGTTGGTAAACCACTTAAAATTCAGAGGTCTTTACAGCTTCCTAGGCCAGGAACATCAACAAACTGGTCTAATTGTCTTTAGGCTTGAGTGTGGTACTCCTTGTGAAATATGTAACATCAAATTGCATAAGTGTGACATTCGTTTCTTGATACTATACGCGTTCATTTGATAAGTGCATGAGGAAAGGCGGTTCTTACCGTTCAAATAAGCCTTATATTACCTTTTTTTTAGCCCTTTTGAACATTTATAGCTTGTTTTATAACCCATCTAAAAGCTACATTCTTAGAATTTGCCTACCTTATCGGGACAATCGCAGTTGCATGCTTTTTCTTGTCTACTTGTCTACTTGTCTACTATGGTTGGGCCGGGATTGCAAAAAGAATATCAAATGGGTATAGCAAGTATGTTGGCAATTGTGTCTCCCTTTGTTGAGATTTGTTATGAAGCAAAAGAAAAGAAAAAAAAAAGGACAAAGAGAAAATATATGTTGTTTCATTAAATTGTTCAAGGGAATATACTAGAGACTAATGCATATTTAGAGAGCAATATCTATATCTCTCTTGTGTTGTCAAGTTTAAGATGATTTCTCTAGTCGGGTGTTGGTTTGTGCTAGTCTTGTAGATTTGTTTTGGTAAGTGTCGATGCGACTACCGGTCTTAGCCCCACATTCTCATACGTGCTGATAAGATATATCGCACACCTATGCAAAGATAAATTTCCCTAGACACAAATTAATGTAGTACGAGGGCTCGAACACAAGGAGACGGTAATTTCGTTATGAAATGCTATGAATAGACGACTATCAAAGTCGGTTTAACGGTTGGTTTAGTTTGATGTTTAGCTAACTATGATGTAAATTCAATAATATTAAAATAGTCTAGGGGAGTCAGGTCACTCATGCAAATACGTAAATGCTCATGTTAAACATAGGAATTCTTAATATTGTTAATTGTTTAGGCTAAAGACACCCATCTCTCCATATTAGTGTCAACCTTAGGTCGAGTCCTAGAGAACTTTCGTTATAACTGGAGTGGTCCTACTACACATGCTTAGTCTAATCCGATTCCGTGCCTCTCGACTTGTAGAATGAATTAACAAATTTCATCAATGTGATTGGCCAAATAACAACGATTAACAAAATAATACAAGCATGGGATAGGAACAATTTATCAATACTAATTCATTCTTATTTTAACAATTACAATTTACTAATTATGCATGGCTTCCTTAATCCCTAGACAAAAGAAACTATTCACTCATGTTGATAATTAAACTAATACTATTTGATATAATAAGCATGGTGATTATGAAGTTATAATGGAAAACAACTTGTTAATAAAATGTACTACACTAAGTGAATGAAATTACTACTAACAATTCTAATGTAAATAACAATGAAAACTTGATTAACTAGTGTTACGATTAACTAAATGATTTGTAAGGTAAATGACGAAAGTGAATACTAACATAAAACTAGAATTAGAATTACCCCAATCGAGAAGTATAACTTGGAAATGAAGGACAACTAAACCCAAATAACTTGAATGGAAAGATTGCAATACAACTTCAAAATGTAACCAAATGTTTGAACAAAGTAATAACTAAATGTTTAACTAAATATGAAACTAAGAGAAACTTGTGCTTAAACTAAGGAAAATATGATGAAAAGATACAAGTAAGGATGTGAAAGATGTGTGAAAAAGATATCCCTAAGTGTCGAAGTCCCCCTCCTTGATATAGGGAGAGGGACTTGAAACGTAAGTGTTCACAGAAGCCAAACCCCGATCGGGGTTTCCTTAATCCAGGTATATTTGCTTAATTGCTCCATTTAATGCTTAAGGAATCCTAAGCTATGCCTTTAAGCACCTTAATTCTCCGGTTAATTGCATAGTTACGGGATTCCTTGAGCATCCAAAGGAGCATCCTATGTTGAGTTGTGGGCTCCTTGCTTTGGGCTTCATTTTTGGTTTCTCATTTGCATTTCAATCCATTTTACAAATCTTCATGCTTGGCTTGTCATTCTCCATTCTAACCTTCCATGGTCCATCTTGTTTCCATTAGCTTGTTGGACTTTGGTGCTTGCTAATGTGCTAGGAAAAAGCCTCTAAATGCTTAGATTCCTACAAAACATTGCAAAACGAGCAATGCACCTCGAACACGTAATTAGCTCATAAATATACTAAACAAAGTATAATAACCATGTAAAATCGAGCTAAATTAGGGAGAAAAATCATATAAAAACTAGACATATCAAACTCCCCCAAGCTAAACCCTTGCTTGTCCTCAAGCAAGCACATAAAACCAAGACAAGAGAGGAAAACAACGAAGTCCCCACAATTGCAACATCCAATTTTAAACTATCAAGCATAATGACTCAAATCCCGAAACAACATGGGCATAAGGATAGTGCAAAAACATGGATGAGATTTACATGGCGGCGCAGCATGAAAGACTTCAATTGAACTTTTCGGCTCTTGCATGATCTTTTGACTTATGGACTCTCACGATACACTCAAACTCATTTTAATGTGAAACAATTTTGTTTTTGAGTAGCACTCATCTATCCTCGACTCATGAGAGTGTGCCCGCAATCTAATATGGTTAAAAATTTCAAAACTACAAACCAAAAACATTTAAATGCAAGTATGAAAAGGAAGCCATAGGTAAGAAGAAGGCTAATAAGAAATGGGTAAGAAAGGGGAACAAATGATTTATGGTATGTGGAGCTAAGTTAAGCTAGCAACAACCATATGTAAGGATGCTCAATCTCAAAGCTATCCCAAAATTTTCAATACAACTCTCAAGAAGGCTCTCGAAAATATATGAATAAAACATGAGAGCTTCTTAAATCTTTTTCTTCTTCTCTTTTTTTTTTCAAACAAAATATGCTTCTCTTTTTTTTCATTTCATGCTTTTTTCTTTCTTTTTCTCTTTTCTTTTTCTTTCTTTCATTTTCATCATTTTTTTTTATTTCTATTTTTTTTTCATGCCAAAGCATTAAGACCAAGCTCACCATGATATTTCAAAATACAACAAATCCTTAATGAGCACCCAAACACAATTAATCAAGGCTACTAGCTCAACAAGGTAGGCAATTTTCATATGTAGCTAAGGATAAATTTTGTGTGAATGGGTTCAAAAAAGGCAAATTTGATCATGTAAATGGCTCCAAAATGCTAACAAATGAATGCATGCTTATAAAGAAATGAAATCAAAACCATAGTTGTGCGTATTTGATGTAGCACAAACCATAAGGAGACCTACACTCACCTAAGAGAGACCGAAAATGGATGCATCGGTCTAAGGACGCTCTACCTTACCAATTTGTGGCTTGCCAAAAGTCAAGATCAAGCTTATTAGGTTCAAATTCTATCTTCCACCTACTATGTCAAGATATCCCCATGAATGCAGTTATCCCGTCAAATAATAGAGAATCATTAGCTATCAAGCTAAAATTGGGATATACAAATGGGTACAACTATGTAAACCATGACCAAAGTAGGCAAGCAAAGCATGTGGAGCACAAATTTAGCACAAAAATGTCAAAGTTTCATAAATTTTCTAACTAAATGCAATTCCTAACTAAAATGCAAATGCAATCCCCCCCCCCCCCCCCCCCCCCAATCTAGACACAACATTGTCCTCAATGTGCCAACATGTAAAAACACCCAAGTTAACCGTAAAAACGGTTCAAAGCACAAAACAGGGAAGACAAGAGGTTAATATTTAATGGGGAGTGGGAAAAATAAAACTAAAGTGCAAAGCAAAAATAACTTACTAGACGAGCTAGCCTCCCCCAAGCTAGGATAAATTTGGGGGAATCCTCCAAATAGATGATGTTTTCTTGGGATTTAAATGAAGAAAAATGAAGAAGAAAGATAGAGTATACCGTCGGGTTTGAAAATGAGGAATTCTGGAATTTCGTTTGCTTATAAAACAGACAAAACATCATACGCGTAGAAAATTGAAACCCTGATATGCAATACGAGTTTCCCCGAACGGGCTTCCGTGCTAGGGTGTGACAACCCTCGCGAATGCGGAAATATACCATAACAAGCATGTGATTTATATAGCGGAAAATAAGGTGTTTTTAAAACTTTTTACATGCAAATAGAAAAGTACGAGGAATGTCAATAATTACAAACCAAAGTATAGTATACTACAAAGAGACGGAGTCTCTCAAAATGTTATCAAGTAACAAAGTTATTAGCAAACTAGCTAAACAACGTCTAGAGGGGATTTATCCAGGCCAACGCCCGCTAGCTCACACCCGAACCCTAAATACCACAAGCAAAAAGCCATCCAATCAAGCAACCTGTTCATCCATAAAAAACATGAACGCCACAGTCAGTGGGGAGTAACTCCGGGTTCTCCAACCCATATCACAATAAACATACTTAAACGGTAATACGAAAGTAGAAGCATGCATATATAAATATACATGTGAAATACGAGAAGGATAAATAGGCAAATCAATATATAAAGATATCGGTACATGAAATACAAATCCGTAACCATAATGCTATAGATAGACTCGGGGATGACACTCTTAGGCAACCATACACTCACTAGGGCTTGAATCTCACCGTTAGCGGCATAAGTTTGATAAGATTGAGACTCGATAAACAAACCATACCAAGTTATCCAAAGATCACAAATAACCAATCATATATTCATCAATCCAAACGTACAATACGTTGACAACATCTCTCACGATAAACGACACGTACTAGCACCATGTACATGCAAGTATGATTAAAATGGCATCCACGGGATAAAACATTGCCCTGAACGCATACACGATTCAATACATTTCGTATATGTAGACTAATTTCCTCCCGGTAGGACGACGATATAAATATCCGATCCTAGTCTAAACCTGGCCAGACTCTCGGAATAACATTTTCCGATTCGACATGCGATAAATATTTCGCATCCAAGACTCGATCAATCATAGACGCCGAGTACCCCAAATTCCGTCAACCTTCACGAAAGAGGCGGAAAAGAGCACAAGCCTCATAACAAGCGGTACGCTACATGCAATGACACCACCTCGCAAGTATACAACATTTGACAGCCGGGTCGATCAACGCAAAGCGTTCGCCTCCCAACAACATCGTCATATGCCCACTAACACATGCAATTAAGCTGTAAGGATACACTCCTCGTTCCGACATTCCAGCCTTACGAACGTGGGGGTAGCCACGGGAATGAGAGTACAAAGCACATAACAAATAGTGCTCAAACCATAACATGTGTAAAACTGACTCAAAGTGGGATATATGAAAAACCGTCACAAAACATGCGATACAAGCGAATGGAATATCATATATTCGAAACATTAATATTTAAGGTCATTACGTAAATTTATACGATAAACGAACCATGCGAACTATTATAAATTAAGATTTAAGAAAATATAAGAAAATAACTCTAGCAGGG
>JAIUZE010009382.1:0-21923 GCA_022085475.1 Heliosperma pusillum | reverse complement strand
GAGAGGAAGAAAAACCGTGTTGTATGGGTGATATCGGGTCAGTTTTGTAAACGATTTGCGTAATTTTCGTTAACTGATCGATAAAGTAAATAAATATCTAGATATTATTATTAGTTTAATCAAAAGAATTAAAATATCTAATGTGAGTGGAACACGATGACACGCGCGTGTGACTCATGCCAAAGTCGAGTTTTGAATTTGTTACGAGATTTACGATGAGTCGGAAATAGTTAAATGACGTTCGGTTAAAACCGTAAACGTTATTCTTTAAATTCCGAATAAACTCAAAATAATTATATTAAATTATGATAAATCTTAATAAATCTAAATAAAAATAAATCAAAAATATTATTTTTTTAAATAAAATTTCGGTCCTCAAACTTATGAGGCGAGTCGGGAAAAAGTCAACGGAAGTCAAAGTTGACTGAAAAGTCGAGAAAAGTCAAAAATGACTTAAAAGTCCAGAAAAGTTTATGACGACTTAAAAGTCGAGAAAAAGTCAATGACGACTTTAAAAGTCAAGGAAAAGTCAAAGACGACTTAAAAGTCAAGAAAAGTCAAAGATGACTAAAAACGGTCTTTTCATGGAATCCCTCAAAAATTCCAAATACGAACGCGGAATTTCAAAATAAGACTCGGAACAAAAATTCCTATTTGAAAAACTTAAGTTCTACTGAAAAGTGTTAGTAAATATTTTTACTAGAAAAATTGGTATTTTTCGGGTTGTTACAATTTGCAGAGTGATACTGGTGCATTTGAGAATTCCCATATTCAATGTTTCACATATGGAATAGGGCATGACGCTTACACTAGCACCTAGATCGCATAGAGCTTTATCGATTGTGTAGGTGCCTATAGGGCAAGGTATAGAGAAACTACCGGGATCCTTTAACTTAGGAGGGGACTGATTTTGCAACAAAGCACTGCACTAAGCTGTGAATGCTATGATTTCAACATCATCTAAAGTCCTCTTCTTAGTTAAGATATCCTTCATAAATTTTGTGTAAGAGGGGATTTTAGTGATTAACTCAGTGAAGGGAACCGTTACTTTGAGGTTTTTGACTACTTCCATGAATTTGCTAAACTGGGTTTCCTTATGATTTCTCCTCAAACGTTGTGGAAATGGAACTTGGATTTTGATGGGTTCCTTCAAAGGTTCATCCTTATTTTCTTTGTTTTCCGCTTCCTTAGCGGTGGATGGTTGGGAATCATTTTGGCTCTCTACTTGTGTTGGCTCAACTATTGTTTCCTTGGGTTGCTGAGGTTCTTTATAAGTGGTACCCCTCCTAAGGGTGATAGTATTAGCGGTGTCCCTCGGTTGCTCACCATGAGGTGGGAGTTGGCCTTGTTTCCTTTGGGTATTAAAGGCAGGCAATTGGGCCATTTGAGTTTCAAGCATCTTGATGGCGTCATTTTGAGCTTGATCACTCTTTTGAAGTTGAGCAAACATTGAATCTTGTTTCTGAACAACTTGGAGAAGCATGGATTCAATTTTGCTCAGGCTTGAGTCATTGGGTTGGCTTTGATTTTGGGGTGGTTGGTGTTGGTAAGGTTGATTGAAGTTAGGTTGAAATGGAGATCTCTGTTTTTGAAAACCAGGTGGATTATATGGCTTCTGTTGATGTGGTATGAATGGTTGTTGAATCTGATGGTGAGGATTCTGAATGTTGGTGCTTTTGTAGGACAAAAGAGGATGGTGAAAGTCCATAGACCTTAATTAGACTCTTCTAATTAGTTGCTAAATTACTTTTTAATTTAGTTTATAATGATCTATGTAACATGCATGCAAATATAAAGACATTTATATAAAAGAAGAAATTTCCTCACATTGATATGGAAATTATATGGGCACAACAAGAACTCTTTCTTGTTGTTCTTGAGCTATAAATATGGATGAACACAAGAAATCTCCAAACTAGAAGACCTCTTTCAAGTTGCACCAAGATGACACCAAATAATCTACCCTTATTATTAACTAGATAATAAGATAGATGATATACTACTAATATTAGACTATATTACTACACTAGTAATACTTAGGAAATATTAGTATATGAGAGTATTTAGTGAGAGGAAGAATTTTAGAAAGAAGTATGACAATTGAACAAAAAATCAAGTAGTAATGAAATGAACAACTTTTGTTCATTATTAAGGCCATAAGGCCGGATCACCCTTGTCCAAAGATGGACCATTATTTTGTTTTTTGATCACATGCATTAGAGTGGAGTGTTGTAGAAAAGATGATGATTGTTTTATACTTGTTATGTCACTTTCAATAAGTAACTAAAGAGTAAAAACAAGAACAAAATCATCACCCTTGTAACTACATCATAACCGGCCACAATTGGTCTAGTTAGGTCCATTTTGATTTTTGATATTTGTCTCACAAATACTTATTGATCATATGGTTAATCATCTTGTATAATTAAGTGTTAATTTGAACATATAACAATTATATGACTCAATTAAATAAATAATATGTACTTAACATTTTAAGTAATATTTTACCATTATATCAATATATAATGGGTCCCACAATGCTTATTTAATTTATTTTACAACTCCTTGTAAATATAATTAACTAATTACCTCTATCTCAAAACCTCAACTAATTTAGTAATTTAACGATTAATTACTAAGTTAAATCTTATTTAATCGTATTATAATAAGATATAAATTTATTAGTCAATTATCGCATAATTGAAAATTAAGTTTAATCGAATTTGAGTTCTCAACTCAATTTCTAACAATTAACTCTCATACATATCGAATATATGTAATGTACTAATTAACTGTAGCGTATACAAATAATTGTTCTATTTGGATTCATCCTTTAGGTGTGACCGAAAGGGATCAATTGATCACCGCCGTCAAACGACAATAACGTCAAACTCTAGTTAGCCAACCGTTATTGATTTACGTTAATCAACTGACTAATCATATATGTAGTCAATAATTATCCCAATTATATTCCATAATAAGATTTATTATGTGGCGCACTATTGTGGAGGACACCTACTCCAACAATCTCTCACTTGTCTGACACAAGTCTGCGTCACCGATTCTCTTGTCTCTTTATCACATCTCTCACTCAACGCAAGGTGTCTTTCAGGTCGCACTTGCGATTGACAATATCTAGAGTGGTTTTCTCGATAGGGAGAGTAACTGTTTGACCGGAAAATCTACCATAGATCTCTTTCCGAGCGTGGCCACACATTTACAGTAACTTCTCCTCGAGTGGCCTAAAGATGTTTTTACCCAACGTGGGTGGACAATTCCTGTTGATCCATCTATTCTGTATGATGCAGATCACCATGATCCAGAAGAAGTCCATCGGCCTTCTTTTACGGCACGACCTAGAACATCAACCAAAACCAATCGAAAACTGCACCGACTCAGATAGACGGTCGCCAGTCAAAAGAATCGACTTATAGGAATAGGATAGAAGACCCTGCCACGACCAGGCATCAAATAATTGATTTAAGGGTCTCTACCATGTCACTGTCCGACAGAGTGTCATACAGTCTGTCTATGTAAACGACCAGTCATCTCCATGACCCCATGGTGCTGAACCAGCCATCGATCGACTTACAATCTAGTCATTTCGAGACGTCACCTCATTGAGTGACTAGGGACAAAATACTAAGTTCGTCCTATTCACTTGAATTGGGTTCAACCTTTCTTTCAACCAATTCGGCTAAACAAAGTATTAAAATTTAGTCAAACTAAATAATGGAGTTTTTAATGAAACTCTAACAATGAATGCGATTATCAAATATTTGGAAAAATTGATACGCTATCAATAATTTCATATCTCATAATCTTTAGCAATTCAGGTATATATTTCAATCCCATTGAAATGACATGACTATCATGTTCAGCCTGCAAAATGCATGGCTAATGGATTAGCAATACTTGCATCTTTCCCATCGTTCTGATTGTTATTTCTCTTTGTCTACGTAGTCTCATATTACATAAAACTTTATGAGTACGCGTCTAGGTTTGAATCTAGACTTAGGACTCTTGGCCTAAATGTAGCTCCCACTGTTTTACCAGTATCATGGGATAGGATATACAACTACAGGAACTACTTCTAGTCCCTCCAATACAGTCCAATCCACGCTACCTTCATATGCATCATCATATGACGCAATGTACTCCATTTCCGTTGTGAAATCCGCAATGATAAACTGCCTGGAACACTTCCAGCGGATACATGACATTTATATTTGAAAATGGCACTCCTACTTGGAACCTTTCCAATAGTCTTTTCTGCTTGGAACTCTTCCAAACAGATAAATCTTCTATAAAACACAGCCAGTTCGTGATTTCAAATCACTTTGATCAGTTTGGAAACTGAAGTCTGTGTAAACTCTTACACACAACTCACTATAAACTCCAAACATATGGAACATATCTTTAGTCCTTCGCAAGTACTTAAGGATGTTCTTTATGGCTATCAAGTGACTCTCACTTGGATTTGATTGCAAACGACTTGTCATGCTCAAAGCATGCGAAATGTCGGATTGAGTATACATCACAGCGTATTTAATTGATCCCGCAGCGGAAGCAAAAGGAATCAATTATTATGTGTTCAACTTTCTTGAACTAGTCAAAGATCTTATCAATATAAGAATTTTGACTCAATGCTAATATCCTTTTAGATTTATCTCCATAAATCCAGATATCTAAAAGATGTATTCTACTTCTCCAAAATCTTTCATAATCTAAAATGATCAATATGTCTCCACATATAAGACTGGTGAAAACCATATTACTCCCAGTAAACTTCATGTATAAACATAATTCCTCGAGATATCGAGAAATATTTTATGACATGATTGACACATCAATTCCAACTCTTTAGTATTTACTTAAGACATCCTCTTAAGCTTGCAAATTAACTTAGGATAGTTAGGATCTACGAACCCACATGTGAATATAAAATATACTATCTCTTCTAGAATCGTATTCGAGAAGGTGGTTCTTGAGGTCCAATTGACATCATACTATTATGATATGCTGTAATCGCTAAGTATATTCGAATGAATCAAAGAATTAAGGTTGGTGTAAAACTCTTTGCCTACCAAGTTATCTTTGAATAATATTCAGCCATGCAAATTTCGATCTTAAAAATCAATTTACATTGAAGAGGTCGTACTTCTTCAAGTAAATTTACCAGGTCACATACCTGTCCATCATGCATGGAGTCCATTACAAATCGCATGACTCTAAGCGATAGCAAGAAGTTGGGACCAGAAACTGTCTTTTATAAGTCACAGATTAGAATTCATCACTTATTAAGGAGTGATAAAATTCCACCTGACCTCTTAGGTTCCGAAGAAACAACTACTGAACAAGCAATGAGGAAACATTTTCCGGACCATATGCTCAGTTTCTGGCTCTAGAAACATTTTCTCCCACTCTGTCTTATCAAGAAATAATCGTATTTTTATTGAAAGACAGTATTACGAGTCACAAACGCTTTGTTCTCGTTGTTAACGTAGGATTATTGAGCACTTGTTTCATCCGGATAATTTACAAATTAGGTACGCTACCTATCCATATCGTATATGAAACAAAATCCAACTGTTTTAAATGTGTTTTAATATGGTGGGAAAAGAAATAGCAGACAAAAATATTAAGATCCCAAGGTTAGTCAAATGGCTCATTTTGACTTGATAAAGACAAAACCATATCGTATAAGGTTCTGTTTCTCTATTCAACAACACCTTATCTAATAATGTGGGTTAGAGAAGTTAACTTGTGAAACCATTTCACAATACTTTTGGTGAAAATCAAAGTCAATACTTAGATATTTATAGTTACGATATAGTCGTAAGTCCTTGATCTAATGTTCTAGTGTTTAACTACTTCTCATTGAAGCTCTTTGAACTTTTCAAAGATTTCTCTTAGCACCTCATTAAGTAGAATCAAACATAATATCTACTTAAATCGTCGGTAAATCAAGTGAAGTAATCATTACCATCTCTGGTTGTGTTTGTTATTGGACCACACGTATTCTTATGTAATGGGGCCAATAATTTACTCGTTCGATTTCCTTTTCAACAAAAGGGCACGAATCATCTTGCCTTGAATACAAGATTCGCACACACCATAAGATTCAAAATCAGATGGGTTAGGGATAGTTGTTAATACTAGCCTCTTAATGTGCTACACAATCCAGAATTAAGATTAGACATAGGTCACCAATTTTGAGCCTTTTTCAATCTATATGACAAGTAATTACTAGTTTAAGTAAAGAAATATAATTACCTTTGATTGGTATGGGATAACCATTGACCAAGTATAGGCATAAAAAAGATACAACGTTTGTTCTATTCACAAAAGTGAAACACTTGTGTCGTACACAAAAGTGGATACTATATTCTTTATTTAGAGGTCATGTACATAATAACGTTTATTAATGTATACCTCTAAATTCAAGACTAGATTGATCACATTATAACTTATATATGTCTCTATGAAAATAGAACTACAATAGTTATATTTCCCTTGTAGGTCGACATTTAATCATGGTTAGTCGTCGCACGAATCATTATTATATGCATTGAATACATTGATGAAAACCATAATGGGTATCTGATACCCAAAACTTGCATTTAGCAAAATAAATGTCGATCATATAGATATTATGGGTGAAAATAGTACACCCAATTTCTAACTCTTTAGAAAACTTGGGGCATATTCTTTTCTTGTGTCCTACACTGTAAAATAGAATCGTCAAAAGTTGGGTTCGACACCTTGCTTGGGTTTTGACTTTACTATTCAAAATAGTCTTGCCTTTATCCCTTGCCTTGTGTCAAAGTCGAGCCAACCTACTCTTGAACCTCGTCTTAAAAATTAAGAATATAAACATCATTCTTAGTGCTCCCACTCCTTTCATGAATCTCTACTAGACAGTATATGAAGTTTGTGAAGACTATTCTTCATTTCATTCATGGTTTACCTTCAAAAGGAATAAACTTTTTATGAGTGATTTAAAAAAACGGTATTTTTGTTGTTCATGATTTCAAAATAAATCGATTAACCTGTCTCCCAACTGTTTTGGCCTCTTGTGAGGGAAGCCTCGATAAGGAGCATTATGACGACATACCAAAATACAAATATTTTCTTTGGAGCAAAAACTTGATGTACCATTGTTATAAGAAGGCGTCACAAAATATTCAAAAACGCTTTTGACTAAGTGTGACTTATTCATTTACTCTTCATAAGAGACATTTGCAACGGTGAATTTGAGGATCAAAAGATAAAATTCATTTTGTCTTTAGCTACGGTGGTTTAAACGAAGATCGCAATCAAAATGCTACCGTATAAAATAAAGGAAAATCCTTTCCACGATTGAACGGATTTCAAGTTCATAGAAGGCTAAAATATTTGTCATTTGCGCGTATAAAATAAATATCAACGAAAATAAACATTCATTGCTTAAACATAATTCACTTGTAAAACAATTTTAACAATTTTAGCCTTCATATAAGAACACCTCTCAACTAATTTATAAATGATTCCAAGACCCATTTTTAAATAAAAATAGTCATCGCATGCTACCTTTATCTAGAAACGGTAAGTCATTACTTGACTAATTCTACCTTTAGAACTCTTGGTTGACGGATTTCAACTAAATCCATCTCCTAGTCCCAAGATAACACTTATCTCGTTGAGTCCAATCCAATTTTGGCTTGTGATCGCATCACCCTACTTACCCGAGGTAAAAAGGGACCCACGAGCGTGGTAGCCCTAATGAACACGGGGTTTGATAAGTGATATTTTGTATTGATTTATCCCCCGTTTTAGCTCGATTTCTATACGATTTATGCACTTTGTTAAGTGATTAACGAGCTAATATTGCTATTCTAGTTGTTTTGCGTGTTTTGACTCGTTTTATAGGAAATAAAGCGGTTTTGCTATATTTTCCTACTTTATGGAGCAAAGACACTAGGATACGAGTTTTCAAGGAATTGATGATAGCCAGTTCACGATTTGATTATGATTCCGCTACATCTTTCCTCGAATGGACTCAATTTGGATTTTGGCTTTGAACTTTAAAAGAAAACTCAACCCAAGTCAAGAGAAGATCAGCCCAAGCCCAATTCCGTAGTGCATTGACCAAAGACTAAGGCATAGGATTCCGTGCCTAAGATGAAAAGACGGAAAATCCGACTTACACAAAAACCCGATCGGATTGCCTGTTACCCGATCGGGTATTCCTGCAAGAAGACGTTACTTGGCTCTTCTTCAATCCGAGCTTAAATGGGTGGTTTAATGCATTGACTAGGGTACGAATTTGCAAGAGGATCAGCAGCCATGCAGCCTTATAAAAGCCAATGATCATTACACACAATAATCATCTTTTACATATCTTATAATCATCTTTTTATATCATCAACTTTTACAATAATCTAATAATTTATTATCATTTCTTTTAGCACATTTTCTTACAAGTTTTTATAGCTTTCTTAGTATTTCCCTAGTGTTTACTTAGTTTTTGTTATTTGGTTGGATATTTGTTCTTACTTTCATTCTTATATACTCATATTCCTTATCGGTAATTCTGTAATCTTATTTACTTATGCAATTTTGATCACCATGAACTATAATCTCACTAGCATCATTCTCATAATGTTGTTATTAGTAGGACATCAACCTAAAATTAATTTAGTTAAAACCAAAACATTGTTTAGCATGTCACCTTATAATTTACCTAATCATATAATCCTTAAAAATATCATTAGAATCATTGTTAACATAATCATCATAATCACTTTAGTATTTGTATTTCATAGTTTAATTTCTTACATCTTTTTCTTACTAATCTACTTAATCACATAATCACATAGATTAGATTAAATCTAATATTGTAATATTATCATTGTGTAAATAAAATAAATAGAGTTGTAATATTTGAAATGAATTACGAGTTAAATGAATTATAAGAAGAGTAGTTACCAATTGAGCCGTCTAAATTGTTTCTTCCTTTGGTCGTGTCAAATTCTATAACTTTGTTTAGTGGCCATAAGCAATTGTTTGTATTAGTCATTTCTATCTTTATGACGAGAGTTGGGATAGGAATTAGGACTATCAATAGGGGTTTAGTGACTTAACCATGCTGAAAGGACGTTAGGACCCACTAAAAGGCCGGTACGAATCCGGAAGGAATATACCGCTACAAGGCCTAGACAATCATAAGTAATTCTAATATTGGTATCTATGAAGCTTTTAATTAGTTATACATGTATTTCTCTTTCACTATATCAACTTGATTAGTTAGTTTACTTTATCGTCTTAGATAGTTTATTTTATTGTCTTTTTATTTCCGTTATTAGATAGTTTTTATTATTGTTATTCTCTGGTTAATTAGTTTAGTTAGTTAGACTTTCAATATTGTTATTTAAATATCGTCTTTAGATAGAATTTAGTTGTTAATATCCAGATCAGAGGATTTCCCCGATCGGGTACGTGACAACCCGATCGGGTATGTCTTCTGTTTTGGGTTTTTTTACTTTGCAATTTACATACTTGTTCTTACATATCGTTATTTATATTCTTGTCATTTTATTTTATGTTAATAGTTCAGACAAACAACCCAAGTGACTCGATTTTAAATGAAAACCAATCCATAAAAATTCATAAGTAACACGTACTCCCTGAGGATCGACACCCTACTTCCCTAATTACATTCCTTATGTTGTTAGCCTAGTCCGGGTAAATTATTTTTGTTTCGGGACCGCGACAGAACCAATCAAATTTTGGCGCCGTTGCTGGGGAGCACGGTTTTGTTTATTTATGAATTGTTGGTTTTTATTTCTATCATTTCTAGGTGCAACCGTACCTAATTCATTTCTAACTTTCTCTTTTGTGTTTTTCTTGTAGGTTGATAAAATGGTGCTAACTAGAGAAGATCCAAGGTACCGGGTTTTTGAGATTGCCAATGGGATCCTAAGGGTCCATTTGACTTTGATTGCTCTCATCGAGGGTAATTAATTTAGTGGAAAACCCAACGAAAACCCGTCTCATCATCTTCAAACCTTTTGCGAACTTTGTCAAACATTTATGAGGGAGGGAATCACGCAAAACGAAATTAGAGAAACACTTTTTCCTTTATCACTGAAGGGAGAAGCAAAATGGTGGTTCACTCGTCGCTTAAAGGAAGCGACAAGACCTATGCAGTGGGAAGAGATTGTCATCGCTTTCCACCGTAGGTACATAAGCAATTTGTCAAACCTATCAACCAAATCACAAAATAAAAGAGGGGAAGGTTCGCAAACCAATGGGGGAGAGCGAAAGAAGAGTCGAGTGGAAACTTCAAATGAAGTTGACACTACCATTTCCCTAGCTTGTCCCAATCAATCCAGCGAAACCACCCCAAAAAGTACCTCAAATCACCCCAAAGTTTTTCACCCATTTACCTCAACTAAAACACCATGTGAACTTTGTGGTGGGATAGGGCATATACCTCAACGATGTGGGAACAAACTCACAACCTTAAACCCTTTTCACTCACGAGTTTATCAAGCTCAATCTACTCGTACTCCACCATACTCGTCTTTTCAAAACGGTTTAGTAAATGCCAAGTTGAGAGAAGTATGTCAAGCCCAGGAATCCATGTGATCTACCTTAGGCTCACTTACTTCAACCATCTTGTCTCTTCAAAAGAGAGTAGATAAGTTGACCCTATCAAGTTCTAGCCAAACCTCCCAAGAAAGTGAAGAACCATTGATAGTCACAATTGGTGAAAAACCTTTCGAGAATCCTTTCGGGAAGGGTAAGAACTCCATCAAGAATTAAGAATGAGATTGCCATTGGTGTTGGAAAAAAGGTAAATGTGGAAACTTCAAGGGCGAATCCAGCTACTAAGAGCTAAAATCCCCTCATAAGGCTTAAGGGGGGATGGAACAATAAAGTCTAGCATGACTCAAAAATGCGCTTGTCGGGAGGCAACCCGTCTTTTTCTTTTCTTTTTCTTTATGCATTCTTTTTCTTTTACTTATTAGGCAATGATTTTTATTTTGGACTATTATATTTGGACTCTATTTTTGGATTTTATGTTGTAATAGTTAGGAACATTTTCTTCGTTTTACTTGTTATTTTGCATATTTCGTCAATAGATTTTCGTACTTAGAATCGGAGGACCTATTGAGACAAGACGAAGCTATCCTTCGCACAAGTTGTCAAGATCACTAAGGTTAGTAAGTATGTGCAGGGACATAGCCAAAAGGTAAGAGCAAGTGGCAAAGAAAATAGAAACAAAAACCGGATCAGCAGGTTTACCCGATCGGATCCATGTCTACCCGATCGGGTAAATGGTCTGTTTCGTGTTTTACTCTATTTTCTTCTATAAAACCCATTTGCTACCCTTTTGCTTACTACCTTATACCCGTGTTCTTCAATCTAAAAGCTGAAATTTTCTCAAAACCCTCAATTCTTAGTCTATTCTTGCAAAATTTGTTCCTATAGTTCATCAAGGGCAACTACTAATCATCATCAAGTAAGTTATTTCTACTTTAGTTACTTAAATCTCTCTATATTTTTCAGAAATCCAACATAAACAAACCCTAACTCCAATTTGGGGGTTCTTGATTTTGATTGTAAAACTTGTTTAATTTGGATTTCTAATGATTCCACTACTACAAAAACAGGAAATGACAACGGTTAAAAACCGTTGTAATATTAAAAAGCGGACGTTGTTAAAGCCTCCGTTGTTAAAGGTTTTAACAACGGTTCCGATTTAATGAAAATACCGTTGTGAATAGTTTTAACAACGGTAAGAAGTCGTTGTTATTACTAGATAACTGTTGTTAAAACGTGTGAATAATTATGGTGGGAAAGATACGAGAACGGTTCTATTAAATTAAACCGTTGTTAAAGGTATGATTAGTTTTGGTGGGAAATATTATAACAACGCTATTTTTTTAAAACCCGTTGTGAATATAGTTAATTACAACGGAGTATAATAAAGAAGCCGTTGTGGAAAGTTTTAATAACAACCGGTATTCTAGAATAAACCGTTGTTAAAGGTATGATGAGTTTTGGTGGGAAATATGTTACTACGCTTTTAATGAATTTTGAAACACCGTTTTTATTATTTTTATTATTGTTTTTGAAAAAATTGTAATTTGTTCCCCTGCCACCACTGAAAATCCTGCATAAATCAGCAGCAGTAGCAGCAGCACGTATCATAAACCAATTTCAGAAGCAGCAAAATGATATATCTATATATATATCAGAGCAATTCATGTACAGGACAATTCATGTACATGGCAATTCATGTACAGCAGCAGCAAAATGATATATACAACCAAAATGATCTCTTTTAGAGCAATTCATACTTACAACTTGCTCTAATTAATGACTTCTACAAATTAAAGTTCCCTATCTGCTTCCAAAATAATCTAAGTTTCATTTATTCTTTGTTTGTTCAAGGACGTATTTGCCCAACAAGTCCCTTACCTCGTCTATATTGTGCTTAGTGTACTCAGGGACATGTGGCGTGTTGATTGAATACTGCGGATAAAACAAATAAAACACATCGATCAGTAGGGTAACAACAGTATAGGCATATCATACATAATTAGCAACATCGATCATATATATATAGCAGAAAAGATATCAGCTCTAATGAAAAAAAGTAAATAATAGCTACATTAAACTACTAACTCTTTCTGGAATGCTGATATATCTTCGCCTAATAATCTCCAACATGAAACGACAAACGTAGTATCCACATTGGATGCTATCCGGCTGTTTAGGGACCTATTATTACATAATAAACGAAGAGACGAGAAGGCAATTACCAATTAGTTTAATGCGTAATTAAAAAAGACAGATGTAGATGCGTAATTAGTTTAATGCACTAGTATTTGCGCGTACGTACCCCTGTTATCGTAATAAAAGTAGGGCCATCATCAGAATATTCTGTCGGTTGATTGCCGGTTGCTCTTTTCTTCTCAAAGGCCCTTTAAAAAAGGAAAGAGGCCGAAAGTCACATAAACTTACTTAATAATAATAAACTACTAACTTAATATTATATGTGCCAAATCATCATCACGTATTATAAACTTACTTAATAATCAACATCTTAAAGGTCTCGGATGGTTGTCCATGCAAAGAGTCCAACCAAAATACTTTCTTCGTGGTCGGATTGATCGCTGCTAGCACCCAATGTCTCCTAGAGATCGAGAGACACATCATTATTAACAAGCACAACATGCATCATAACCAAACATATAAAAATGCAATTGTATTTGGAATCGTAATATTAATTATATATTACCCGGCTTCATTATAAGGGGCAAAAATGAGCTTATTGTTTTTCGCCAATTCCCCAGCAATATAATTTACACGTTCTTCATACGAAAACATCTCGATATGCATAGATAAAACATTTGGGCACATGAATCCGTATTGAGGAAGTGGATTATTGGTCTCGGCGGGGATCACAACCGAGTTCAAGTACCTACATGCCGGTTTTAATTCCGATATTAAAAACACTATATCTTACTTAGTCAGAATATTAGAATACTGCATGATTTAATTTATTAAGAAACTTACTTCATCCAAACATATAGGTGTTGGACATCAATCTCGTCAAGGCCAGCCCAAACGGCTAGCGTTTCCCAATCCAGCATTGCTTGGCGTTCTACCCCTACAATATCATTCTCGAGCGGAATAACTATTAATTGCTCGCTTGCTATGCGTCTCTCAGCCTCCTTATAAAGCTCCAGCATCGCCACCGTTCGTACTTTTTCCATGTAAACGTTCCCATGATATTTAGTACCGGATAGACTCCTGACCTCTTTCAGCTTGGGGAAATGATGCGGTGTGCTACCTTTCACAACCTACATGTGGCTAACTAAATTAAGTTGCTCTTTCAATGATGAGGCGATAGTAGAACTTAAAATATAAAGAGAGTTGATTAAATACCTCATCAAGTTGTTGTTTTGACGAGGTAGTAGAAAGATTATTGTCTATCGAGTTAGACTTATCCATGTTTTTTGTTACCTACAAAACAAAAATAAAACATATAAATTTCACTATTTATGAAGGTGATGAACAAAGACAAAAGGCGGGTTAAATTAGATGTATTTTTCTAACCCCGTCTACATTCTGTTGAATTTTACAATCACGAGCCAAGAAAATGTGGCTTTGAGGCCATTGGACAAAACATTTAACCGCATCTGCCAGTATTACTATGTCGTCGCGGACTGGGACGGGCAGTTTACGGGTTCCATAGCCCTTCACGACTCCCACTATCCCCACTTTTGCATGCTTCGGCAAGAGTGGTACGCCATGAACCAAGATGGTTTCCGCTGAGTCCTTGGGCTTTGGGCATACGAAACCCCGAGCAACAATCACATTCTCTTTTAATGAAGGGTCGGCGAGACGAACAAGCCTCCGCTGTTTTGTGGCCTGAAGAATACACATTATTTACTAAATACCAAAATATAATAGATATCATAAATGATCTATATTGAGTATATAATGTAAAGTTAGTTACAAGTATTTATTGTTGGTGGGTAGGCTATTATACTTGAACATGTCCAGACCAGATTTAGCACTGACAGCATATACTAACTTCTTATATTCTACATACCTCCTTATTGTCACCCGTCTTCTCAGCCGGCTCCTCAAGTTGCGTCCCCTTTTCAGAGTTATTTACCTTATAAAATTAATTAACCAATCAAAGGCATGCAATGGCTGCTGGAAAGAACAAATGCAGAGGTTCAAAATGGTTAAGTCGTATTTACCTTATCGGCTTGAGGTATCAAAACCTCAGCAGCATTAGGTACCTCACCCGTCTCCTCAAGTTGCGTCCCCTTTTCCGACTCATTTACCTAATAAAATAAACCAATCAAAGGCATGGCTGCTAGAAAGAACAAATGCAGAAAAAAAAAATCATATTTACCTTATCGGCTTGAGGTATCAAAACCTCAGCAGCATTAGGTACCTCACCCGTCTCCTCAAGTTGCGTCCCCTTTTCCGACTCATTTACCTAATAAAACAAACCAATCAAAGGCATGGCTGCTAGAAAGAACAAATGCAGAAAAAAAAGAAGAAGTCATATTTACCTTACCGGCTTGAGGTATTAAAACCTCGGCAGCAGTACGTACCTCAACCATCTTCTCAGCCGTCTCCTCATGTATTGGCAAGGTAGTAGTGTCTGCCTCTTGGCAAATCTGTTGCACTACCTCACCCTTTTTAATGACATCCTCCATCATCTTCAATTCTTCTTCGGAAGGCTTGCCTCCAGAATTCATCTTCAGTATCACGGAGGCCAATAACTGAACCTGCACGCCCAAAATGTAGAATCAGCAATTTGTTAAAACAATAACATGTGAATTTTAAATGACAATAACAAATGGTATACGTACCATGTCAGCCTTCCCCTTATTTTTCTTCTTCTTGTTCGAGCTAGTTGTCCCATAATATTTCGTGACTCCGACATGTAATGGGACGCCCCTTAATCGACCTGGATGCTCGGGACGGCCGATCGCTCTAGCAAGAACGTCGTCACGACCACTCGGAGTGAATTTCCCTTCCGCAACCTCCTTCAGAACATTCTCCTATAATATATTAAATAAACTTAATTTAATTTTTGTTACTAAAATAAATAGATAGTTAGACATACAAGAATTGAACAATAAAGTTATTAAAAACCCGTCTTAATAAAAATAATACTTACTATGTTGGCCAAGACTTCCTGATCATATTCGTTACATGTTCGGGATCCTTTAGGCGTGTGCCCTTCTTTATAAGTTACGTGCCGATTCAAGTCGGTCACACCTTTTGACACCTACACGTTAACTCAAAAATAATATATGTATACATGTATATCAAGTCCAAGTATGATTAAAAAAATCTAATATATAGATGCTACTTACGAGATTTTCTTCTATCAATCTGTAACCGCCTCGAGAACCATAATATACCCCCCGCTTCTGTGAGATGTTAGCACGATTTCTGGCGCTAACGCTCTTCAAATCATATAAAATCGCAAGTAGATGAGACAATTAGAAAATTATAGATACAAGTAGAGTTTTAGAAAAATGTAACCTGAAACTTTTAGAAAAATGTAACCTTAAGTAGAGTTTTACAAAAATGTAAACATATGACATGGATACTTAACCTGAAACTTTTCAGTAGCTCGTTTCGCCTTATAATTATCCCATTGTTGCTGAGTGATGTGGGGGTACTTTGTCGGTGGGCTCTTATGCATCTGCCCCGTCTCCTTGTCCACATACAAGTGTAATTTGGCAAGGTCACACCTCCACTGCCTTAAGACTGCCGCTGCCTTACGTAATAGATACTTATCATGGCAGTCTGGAATATCGAAAGCTTCCAGCATCATCATCATATATACTAATAAGCGGCTGTCTAATATCATACCTTTACACGAACCTTTATACGGCTTCCTGCCTTATGTAATAGTAACTTATGCAAAATAAAATGGTGTTTAGCTAAAGATATTATCATACCTTTATACGTTTCAAGAGTAAGTTCTGCAATGAAGGATTTATATTCCTGAAATCATCTAAATCTATAGGCACAAACTGTTTGGTTGTAACTCCAATCCAAGTGGCTAAATGGCTAGCATTTGGACCAGTAGGAACACCTTTCACACTCCATTTTATTTCCATCGGCGTTTTTGCCGCTATAGCTGCAAGGGCTGCAGAGCACTTCGAAGCACCCCTCTCACCAGGCTTATCCCCCTTATCATTGTTTTCTACTCTTTTCCGTTTTTCACCCATGATAATCCTAAGACACTAAGACCTTCAAAATAAATGAAATAGTAACGGAACAGAGTCATGCATACAGCGATTCTAAAACCCTAAGACCTTGAAATGAATGAAATAGTAACTGAACAAATAAAGAGTCATGCAGAGATTCTAAAACTCTAAAAACTTAGAAAGGAATGAAACTAGATGATAAAGAGAACGATAAATAGAAAATGAAAACAAAAAGATGAACTTCAAACTTAAAACCCTAAAGACGAAACACAAAAATTACCTGATAAAGAAAATGAGAACAGGGTGATGATAAAGAGAACAGGATGATGATCACGAGTACGAGGAGGATGATGATGATACTAAACAAAAAGATTTGTGTTGTAAACGAGGATGATTGTAAACGAGGAGGATGATGATGATAATGTACGTGTGTAAAATTTACTCTATAGGATTGTAAATTATTTTTTATTAAGAGAAACTAAAGGGTTTATTAAGAGAAACTATTGACAACGGTTATCCTACAAACCACCGTTGTTATAGAGTAATAACAACGGTTAAATAACACCCGTTGTAGAAAGTAATAACACTAAGACAACGGTTTATTTATTATAAACCGTTGTTGAAAGTAATAACAACGGTGAATTTCTAAAACACCGTTTTTATAGATTATGTATATTTTTTTTAATTTTTCAGATACGCGCGCGCGGTATTAAAATTTGAGGCACGAAATAAACTCATTAACTTTGCTCTAAATTAATTTATTTAACTTTGCTCTAAATTTAATTTAATTTATTTTACTTTGCTCTAAATTTTATTTATAGGCGTAAGTTACGTTTAATTATTAGCTCGGATCGGGTTTGGCCTGGGAATCAATTCCAATCGGGTTAGATTCGGCGGGTTTGTAATTAATAACTTTATCGATCGGGTTAGTTATTAATTATTTTTAGTTTTTGGTTCAATTACCTCGAACGATTTCCATTGCATACCATCTGCCGGGTGTCTTAGCTTCCCATAATTTATTCTTCCAGTTTCATGCCAAGTTAACATTTTTGAATCATTGATATTCGCAAACATCCTTATGAATCTTGGTATCACTGGAAAATACCATAACACCTTAGCCGGGATCCCTTCCTTATCCTTATAACGCCACTCAAAACAAACCGGACAATTGGTTAAGTTTTGATATAATTTTCGATACAATACGCAATCATTTGGACATGCATGTATTTTCTCATATTTCATACCCACCCCTCTAATTAGTTTTTTAGCCTCATATGTCTTAACGGGAAGAACATTACCATCTGGAAGCATGTCGTTTATCAAGGCTAATAAACTAGTGAAACATGTGTCACTAACCCCATTTGCCCCCTTGATATTATACAACTTCACCACAGCCGACATCTTTGTGTACTTACAACCAGGGTATAGAGGCGCTTCAGACTCACACAACTTCTTATACATGTTGTCAAGGTCATCCAAATTAATGTTTTCATCTTCAAAAGCATTTGATTCATCATCTTTTTCTTCATTATCTGTAGACCCAACATTCAACTCGTCTGCTTCCAACTCAACATACTCGGCAAACTCGGGATCATCAGTTATCCTTTCGTATACATCAAGATCATCTTCTTCAAAATTATTATCTTCCTCTAATGATTCCCCATGAAAAATCCAACGGGTATAGGATCGACTAAAACTATACTTTTCTAGGTGAATTTTAACGTCCGGAATAGCCATATACCTTATATTACCACATCTTTCACAAGGGCATGGAATACTAGAAGAACCATTCAAATTGTTCGCAACGACTTCATAAAATTCAGCTAAACTATCCTTATAGTTTGGGTCACTCATATTCGCAGCATTCATCCAAGTTCGAGTCATTTATCTACATTCGTAGTATATATAGTAAGCCAAGTAATTCAGAAAATCCAACTAACTAAAACTAATTCAATAATAAGCCAACTAATTCAGAAAATGCAATGTATAAGGCAACTAATTCACAAATAAACGAAATTCAGGAAATCAATAAAGAAAAATTATTAGAATACCTGATTAATAAGAAATAGCAGACGGAGATGATGACAAAGAGACGATTAGGAAATCAATAAATTATTAGTGTTTGTGGTTTTGTGATGCAGTATAATCGCTTTGTGTTTGTGTTTTTGTGTTGCAGTACAGTATTATTAGTGTTATGTGTTTTTTTCATCTTTATTAAAAGTATTGACAACGGTTATTATTCATAGTCACCGTTGTTATTAGGTTACCTATTTACAACGGTTAATAAAGTTAAATCCGTTGTTACAACTAACAACAACGTACAACAAAATCATATCCGTTGTTATTAATTTAAGCCAAATAATGCGCCAAATTAATAACACATTATAACAACGGGTTTTTCATACCCGTTGTTATTAATTTTCATTATTTCGCGCTAAATTAATAACAACGGATATAGAATAAACTGTTGTTATTAGTAAGTTTATTTACAACGGTTATTTTAGTTCACGCCGTTGTTAAAACTAATAACAACGTTTGAAAAACTAACACCGTTGTTATTAGGTTTAATAAAATTCCGCGGAAAAATAATTATCCATTCCACAACGGTTTTTCTTTATTTTCGTGAGTATGCGTTGTTGATGGGGCGTTGTTATTGCCTGTATTTGTAGTAGTGTTCTTACATGCTATAGAGTGGATTCTAGTGATTAATTAGGATGATTACTTTGATTTGGATGTTTATTTGCTAATTTAGATGCTCATCTTTACTTTATGCTAAGAACTTTTGTTTAAGTGATAGTATGATGCTTGAATTCATGCCTTATACTATGAACTTATGGTCTTATTATGATAATTTAGCATTAGTACCTTAGGAAGTAGCCAAATTTATGATTCAAGTATATGTTGCTCACCTAATTAACATATTGCTATGCTTATAACATCCATTTGTGCTTAAAGATAGCATGACAATGTTTTACTAGGGTCACTATACTTGAATTTGTGCTTAAAGCTTAGTATTCTAACACTTATGCTATCCACTTGTGTTTACAAATGAAGTGTTTTAATACTAGTTATTTGTAGAAAATGGCACCTTTACTAAGGAAATCAAAGAGGGCAAGAACCTCCACTCAAGGAGAGAGTAGTAGAGCACAAGAGAAGGATATTGAAATGCTTGATGCTAATGAACAACCCGAGAATCAAGGGAATGCTATGCATGATCCTAGCTTCCCGGATGTACAATTTAGCTCACATGAGCAATGGCAAAAATGGTGCGTACTTAAAAGCAAAGGTATGAGGGCTACGAAGTTCCTCAATGTTTCTTCTTTAAGGCATATGAAACTTTTTGAGCATGTTAAAGTGTTGTTTAGGGGTCTAAGTATGAGTGCTAGCATGAACTTTAGCTATGAGACTTTCCCCCAATTAACTCTTGAATTTTTGAGCTTTTTCGAGTTGCATCGGTCTAGAAATAGAAACACTATGCCCCAAGTTCGGTTTCGTTTGTTCAATGATGATTATAGTATGAACTTAGAGAACTTTGCTAGTTATTTTGGTCTCACCACTGAAAATACTTTTCCCTCACCTCCGGAAGGCTTTGATGTTAGCCTGCTTTGGAGTGCTATTTCAACTTACCCTGTCTCTCGTTGGGACCACATCCCACACCAACATATACATCATCCCGCCATTAGAATCTGGCAAAGATTCATGGGATTGACCTTTTTGGGTCGTGCTGAACCTCATTTGGTGAGACGAGTAGAGTTAGAAATGTTAGGAGGATTTTTGAATGTGGATGGTGATGTACCATGGTCTGTTAGTATACCGTATCATTTTGCTGTTCAGTTGACCAAAGCTGTTAATCCTAAGAACACAGTCATTGTCTATGGAGGTCTCATCACTCACTTAGCTATGAGAGTTTGTGGCTTTAACCAAGCCACCACCGACCTTCAGGCATTGACTACACCTCCCACCGAGATGGGAAATGGGTTAGATTATGCATACTTTGTTCAGCTCAACTGGTTTCGTGCTTCTCACCCCCATATGATTTGGAGGATTGCTGGCCGTGATTCGGTCAAGTTGACCGCCGAGTTAGAGCAAATTCCATTTCTTCGGCAGTGACCTCCACTTCAAGAGGGTGAGGCTATCTTACCTCGACCTACCTACTACCTTCCTGTTGGGGATATTACTCCCATTGACCCCCCTGTTCAGCTTAGATCCAGCCGCCCTGAGGTTGGATCATCCTCTCACTCGACCCATGCTGAGGGCGATGTAGCCGCCATGTTTGAAGCTTTAACATTGTCTGTCAATAGAATTCAGTCCGACCAACAGCTTGCTTTGCACCCTATATATGACCACTTTGCTAGGCAAGGTGTGATTAGACCCGAGGGCCCCCACCCATCTTTTTATACTTGGCCCGAGGGGAGGTATGGTGCTGCTTATGGTGCAGGTGTGCCGCGAATCGGACCGGATTATTGTGGAACCGACTATGGCGTAGAGAGGTTTGGAGGATATGGAGGTGATTTTACTGATCACCAAGTGGAAGAGTATCAGACCTTTGGAGCCAGCAACCCAACCGGGATCTTTCCTTCTCGTGGTAGTTATCATTCTGCAGATGATACCCACTATGCAGATGGTTCTGGATCCGAACCCGAGCCACCTCCTTCTGAGAGGAGAGGCCGTAGCTGGTGGCCCTTGTGATTTGATGATGAGCTCCCCTTGTTTATACTAGCTTGGGGGAGGCTGCCCATTTTGTAAGAATTTTATTCTTTTTCTTTATTTTTCCCATTTTTAGTTTTATTTTGCCTTTTTCCCATTAGAATTTCATATCGTTTCTCTGTTCCATGTGCTGTCAACCGTTTCTCGGTTTGTTTCTGTTATAATTGCATGCACATTGAGGACAATGTGAAGTTTTAGCTTGGGGGAGAATTTGCATTAAAGAACTGCATTTAGGATTGCATTTAGATTTTTAGTTTTCTTTTTAGTTTATTTCTTTTTAGTTTTCTTAGTTTCTTTTTAGTTTAGTTTTCTTAGTTTCTTTTTAGTTTTTATAAAAAAAAAAATTCGAAAAAAAAAACAAAAAGAAAAGATCATTTCCATCTTACATTTCTCACTTTGTAGTTTTTATAAGCTGATGTTTTGTTTTATTATGAGGAATAGTGCATTCATGGGGATGTCTTGTACACA
>JAIUZE010009381.1:0-29386 GCA_022085475.1 Heliosperma pusillum | reverse complement strand
AGTGTAACATTCTTAGTTTGTCAAGTGACTGCAAAACCATGCAACAGTGCAAGTCACTGTGGTTTCTGATACAACGAAAGGAGAATTTTTGAAAATGTCAAACGTGTTGATCTTTATAAAAAAACTTTTATTTTCAAAAGATTGACTTACTCTAAATTAGAATAATAAGAGGAGTTATTTGGATGTTAAAGCTAATGTTATTGAAATATTATTTCTCAAGATTTATGGAAGATAATATTTTATTTCCTAAAGATTTATGGAAGATAATATTTCCCAAATTTTTTATGAAAAGATTTATCTCCCATAAAACTTTATGGAAGATATTCTTTACTTTGCAAATGGAAAGATTTCTTGAGCATAGAAATCTGATTATTATTTTTGAAATATGATTAGAATCTTTCACATACTTTTTCTTCTATAAATAACCTCCTTATTTCTCATTTATTCCAAGACTTGTAAGAGCATTTATTGATAAACTTTTGCAAATTATTTCTGAGTTTAAAGCTTTGTTTTCAAGTGTTTGCAAAATCGTTTTAAGTTTTAAAGTCTTCAAATCGTTTTTCAAAAGAGCTGGAAATCTTCGTGTATCAGTTCGCTGCACTGTGACATCTATGTTTGTTCCATGAGCTCGTGTTTAGGTCTTAATTGTGATCTCCATGTTCATTAAGTAGTGAACGATTGAGATTAAAGACTCTGTTAACCTGTGAGATAGAACACATAAACTCTTGAAGCGGAGTAGCTTTAAGTTTGGTTGACGAGTTATTTTCATTGTAAGGGGTTTAGTAAGTTTGAGTAAATTTCTAAACAAGCAATAAAATAACATTGGACGTAGGCTTCGGAGTTGAAGCTGAACCAATTTAAAAATATCGTCTTGTTTGTTCATTTACCTTCACATTCCGTTTCTTATTATTTACTTACTACTCATCTCGTTATTTTGCTTGCGCCACAATCTTCCATACTGTGACGTATTGCATATCTCGCTGCTTTGTCTGTGTCACAGTCCTTCATAATGTGACTCAGACCTACTGTTACTTCTTGTAAACTTAAATTCAATTAAGTTTCTCAAGTCTCGTACTTAATTGTTCTTGCTTGTGTTATCAAATAACCAAGTTAAGTAAAATTTTTTAAAAGTACACTTAATTCACCCCCTCCCCTCTTAGGTGTTAATCGTTCTTAACTCTTCAAAAAAATTCATAAAAACTTTCACGGTATTTTAAATACTCGTACAGTAGAAAATATTGTGGGAGTTTTTGTTGGAGAGTAGTTGAAGGGTTAAGGATTACATGGAGCAATTAGGAGTACTAATAGACATTTAATGAGTAGAAAATTGAAAACAAATGTTTCTTAAAATTAGAAAAGGGGGCTACGCAAAACTAACTTTTGCTATTTTTAAGGAAAACAATTATGAGTAGTTAATGCCTAGACCTCCACTTAATTGTTTCTTAATCTTGGTGAAATTGCCTAAAGCGTCAATTATTTAAAAACAGAGTGAGTAATATCTTTTTTGCTTTTTGACTTAAATTCTAAAAAGTCTACATTGAAATAAATAATGATCCTCATTTCAAATTAAAAAAGTTAGTCTTGTAGAGTACACCTTTGTCCATAGCACCCGAAATTGTATGCGACGGTGTATCTATACGACAAAATGTTTTAAGGTATATACTTACGACCTTTCTATGTTCAAGGCATAGAAACATTGACTTTATATTGTTTAATTTTCAATCACACAAAACAGCGTCTCTAGGCTTTGAAGAACTATGTTGAACAAATATGTCCTCATCACACACAAAGACGGACTATATACTCTTTATTGAAAAAGACGGGGAGTTTCCGTTATAGTAAGGATGCCTTACTTTGAAGTTGGGATTGCATCCTTGTAATGGGGAATATTTTCGTTAATACTGGGCAGGAATTCGGCATTACTGCTCTCCACATTTTACTCGTGCTATTGGTGGAAACAAGACAAAGGCTCCTGGTCTTGGTGCCCAGTCTTCCTTCCCTGAGTTCTGGCTCGTAGTGAATTGAAAATTGGGCGCACTGGTAATTTTGCCTGAAATACCTTCACAGTTTGCATGAATCATGGTTAATATTAAGTTTGCAGTAAGCTGGAGTTAGGAGTTGGAATACCTGTAGTTTTTTCTACATTCACAGTATGCATGAATTATGGTTAATATTAAGTTTGGAGTAAGCTGTAATTAGTTGGGAATACATTTGCATTGTGCATGGCTACAAATAAAGGGAAATCCTAGATGGCTTTGCAGGACCAGTTAAGGTGTCGCCGTGTGACCGATAGGTCACGACTTTAAGTCTTTCACGCATCCTCTTGCCAAAATAGCAAGAGCAGGCTTGCCCCTATCACACCCTTATTGTTGGACCCATTCCTCAGACCCTCGCCTTGCAGGGACTTCATCGTGCACTGGACTTCCTTTTTCCTTTTCTTTTTTAAATCCTAAATGGAGTTAGAAAAGATAAAGAGAGAGGATGTGGGGAGGGAGAGAATTAGATATCATAAAGGCTAGAGAGAATTGTATGTGGGCAATGTTATCGTACTCTCATTCAATATATTTTTTGGGGCATTTTGTTGTGCAGGTGAAAGGGTAGATATGATGTTAGTGTTTTAATATTCAGGGATATGTGAATTCTGTCATTAAGACCTTTTTTGGTCATGAGATTTATTTCCAGTGAGTTATATGTTGTATGATTGCTGAAACATTAATTTTGATTTTTCAATTTTGTGATTGAGAATTAGATTGAGGAAAAGTGAGTGTAAAGAAGCAGAATACAGAGCGAGGCTGTCTTAGCTAAGCAGAAGGCCAATAAAACACAACCGAGGAAAGCAGCTAGCAGTAGCCCCAAAGAAGACTCTGATGACTCGGAGGTAAACATCAATTAAGATAGGAGTTGCTTTTATTTGAAAGTTTATTTATTTATCTTAGTTTCTTGGTTTTAGTATTTTATCGTAATTGGTATAGTAATTTAAATAATTGCACACCAGGTTTCGTTAATTATTGTGCAAGCTAACTCGACTTTCACTATGCTAAGATATCGTCTTTCGTGTATTAGTTTGTTTAACGGTTAGATTAAAGAAGGATGAAATCAGGTTCTTAGTTGTTGTGCTATGCTCTGTCACATTGTATCTGGCTTCAATTCATAAAGTTGATAATATTTTAGTTTTGTATGAATTAGGGTTTGTGTGTAAAGGTTTTAACTTAACCATTCCCTGTTAGCAGACCATCTCGATACTTGTTAGATTTGTAATTCTATCGTATGGTTTAAATTATCCATATCATTATTAAACAGATGTATGGTTTAATTTTCCCATCCTTGTTAGATAGGCAATGCATATACCATTAAGAATGCAAAACAGGTGTAAGGGAGTGTAGAACTTTCTCTCCTTTCAAAATAAAAATACTCAGAATGAAAACAAATGATATTTGTGTGTTACTCGAATAAAATGAATGATAAAATGATATTTGTATGTTTAAATTTTTACAATGTCTACATCGGTCTATTTATTTTTTCTCAATTTTTGTCTTTAGGCAAGCGCTACCGGTTGGGAAGACAAAGCCAAAGACAATTCCTCGAGACCAGTTCCTCGAGAGCTTCAACTATAAAGGCACATGTAAGTCTTTAGTGTTTTCCTTGTTACAGTAGTCAATGGTATTTTAGTTTATAGTTCATAGACCTTATGCCAAAACTAAAAAACTAAAGCATGATAGCAGAACTTTAAATCTTTTATTATGGAAATGCCTATCTTTCCCTTACTTTTGCTTGATGCCAAAGTAGCCTTCAACTCGCAATCAGTCTTCAGCTTTTTTAGAAACTTGTATATTGGGTCTGTCATCTTAAATTCATTATTTGGAGGAATACTATTGAGCAACTAATCATAAACTGGTTATGATTGAAGATGCTACATCCTAGATCTAATTTAAATGTGAATATAATTGTCTGACCCTCACTTTTTATTTCGGTACAAGGTGATATGAGCTAAACTTGAAGACTTTTGAGTATCAGCTAGGAAAAAAAATGGGTATGATTGAATAGTGGGTGTGCTTTATTTTGCCACTTTTTACCAGTAATTTGATTTGGTCTTTGATTTTATTTTTTAAAAAAAAGGTTGAAACTTTAGTGGGTTGGATGCTGACTGGTCTTATGGGTATGTGTCAAAAACATGGGTATTAAATATTGGAGTTGAAAGTTCTTGGAATTTCTTAGTTTGTATTGACTTAGATAGTGAATTATTGGTCCAAGTGTATATCTTGAAATGTTGATTATTAGATAGTAGGATTGAAAGTTAATAAGAAGTCACAACTTTGTGATGAAACATCATTAATTTGGTATGTGCAAGTTCCACCGAAAAAATGTCTCTCATACTATATACGAGTAATAAGTTACGAATCAGGTCTTTTTTTGTTCACATCCTAAGATAATCTTCTTTTCCGTATCATGTGATGTTTCGCATTACCACCTATATTGTCTTGATGAAGAGTGTAGTTATTGATGCTAAGGAAATATTGCATCTTCTTTAGCTGATATTGCTGATTATATATCGAAGCCAAAAAATTTGTCTCCTTCACGGCTGCCAGTCAAATCTGCCAGAGTGTCTCTGCCATCACACTCTGCTATTTTCAGACGAACTGACTGTCACACTAAAGCTCGTACATGAGAGGGGAATGGAAGGGAACCACAAGAGGGTGCACAAAAACCATTGCTTCCTATGTGAGGGTAACCTCCTGTTACCTACACCTAATGAGGTGTTCACCCCAAACTGTATTCTCCACCTCTACGGATGGAATGGGATGCGCTGCTCCTGGACTGGTACCCTTGCCTGATGCTCTATCCTCGAACGTCTACCCTCAGTCCAAGAGCAAGCAAGCAAGCTTCGTGGGGTAAAACGAATCACGATACAAGCAACAAAAAGACATTGTACATTAAGCATCACGTCAAGCCACAGTTCTTTCAGAAGCTCCCTAATTCTAGAGGCTTGACGGAGTTAAGCTGTCTGGAGGGAAGAAGAACCACCCGCCCATTACCAGCCGGAGAAGTAGACGGGACGCGATGCTTCGAATAAATCCTTGCTCGTCCGCTACGTATCCTGAACTATGCTCCTTATCTACAAGTCGGTCAGCTATCCCTGACTTGAAACAAGTCAGCAAAATGTAGGACGCGTGTAGACGTGTTCGAGGGAAGAGTTGCGGCACTTCCACAGGAAGCTCTTTGAGAGTAAGGCCCTAATTCAACAGGCTTCTTCTGACGCTTCAGTCGCCCGTTTCTTACTTGCTCGCCTAGTTTGTTAAAACTGTTGGGCAAGAGGGATCTTAAGCCCAGGGCCTGGATCTGCTTAGCCATCATTCAAATTGATTGATGGTTGGGACACAGCTTTGGAATGAGCGTAGGAACGAGAGGAGATGAATAGAACGCGGAGTCTCTTCATACCTCGTTGTGAGAAGCCTAGTTTTGAAGCCCGGAGATTGGTCTTTCCTTCCTGTCGAATTGCATTATATCAGTGCTTATTGCTTGCCAAATTACGCAAAATTAAGGACTGTTCCTAAATTGCTTGCCAAATTTCGCAAAATTAAGGACTGTTCCTAAAGGACACCGCTGTGGATGTGCTCAGCCTGCCCAAATTTACGGGGTGGATGCAAAATGCGCACTTTCGAGGGTCGGGCGAACCAGAGTTACCAGAGGATCCCGAAGCTTTTCAAGCCCAAGCATTTACTTTTTTAGTTAGAGACCAACATCTTGTTCAGACGCGAAGATTCCTAGAATCTGTTTTACGGCCGTTTTCAACATTCATATATACTCCCACCTAGTCGCTCATTTCTTCCATTTTTCCTTATCGAGTAAGTCAATTTTTCTTCACTCTTTTCCTTTTTAAATGTAGGGTCGTGTGTTTTATGTGGTACAAGGTGGGGTAATGTAATTTGTGTTGTTCAAATTTATTTCCTTAATTATTGTGCAAAAAGGAATGGGGGGAAAATGAGTGACTGGAAGAGAGCATAAAGTAACTAATTTGCTGCTTTTCTTTAATTCTTTGAATGAGATCGGTATGATTCGATATTTTTCTCTTTTCGTAAGATTATTGTAAAAAGTGGAAAAAAATCAAGTTATCAAATTGATACAATTAACTATCCGTATTTGATCTACTTTTTTTTTTATATTGATAATTTTTAAGTCGGAGTAATGTGTAAACAACGAGTGAAGTGAGGGTCGTTAGTGAGTGTTAAGGGAATGAGGGGTTTTGTTTAATAACTAGTTTTTGTATCCGTTAAAATTATGGGTGTTTTTGAGATTAATTGTTTTAGTTTACGCATGACTGTAACCTCATTAGTATGAATAATGTTAAGACATCTTTGTAGCATTATTTTGTTAACATAGACCAAAGATATCTTACCTAAATTATAATTTATGTAGTTTTATTTGACTTTGGTGAAACAATAACAATCGTTTAATTTTAATTTATATATAAGATATTATATTTTATGGGTAAATAAATGTGATACATGATGAAGGTAATATGAAACTCCTTAACTGGACGTTGAGAACTGTGATACAAAATTAACTGTGTTAATTGAAAATGTGGTATATCCGTTGCTCATTTTCATCATTGGCCAATATATTTTACTTTTAATTTGTTTCTCATATATTTACATAGTTGTCATCATTAACCCTGTCAATTTCACATGACACCACTAATTATCAGCCGTGATTTTTTTTTATTAATTTTTTTTCATTGCAATATATTTTTTGTTGTTACAGAGTATAACATGGCTTTAGAAAAGTATCCTTGCGGTGCTCTCTATGGTATCCTTGTAATATGATTTTAATTTGCTACGTTATATAATATTTAAAGTACGTTATATAATTAAATTATTTTATTTTTTAAACTATTTTTAATGCGTAACCAATTCATTGAAATTAATGGGTACAATTATACAACATTATATTACACAATTAAATTAATATGATGTTGTAACTATAAAAAAGCAAAACTTATTTATATGTTCAATTTATATTCCCGCACAATTTTTCACATGTCCTAATTTAGTAAAAGAAGATAACATTTACAAATGGAGTAAAAATTATAGAGTTGTAGTGATCGAACGTGATTCATTTATTTTCTTGTGAGAAAACTTATTTTAACAACGAAATCGTAGAATTAAAATTTAGAAGTTACTTTGATATTTGTTGTATAAGTCGTATAATTTACTTTAAAGTTAAAAAAACAAATTTTAATGTTTGTGGTGCTCTAAATTCTTGTAAAGGAGGAAATAATGTAATGTAGTGTTTTTTTTTTCTTTATTGTTTTTTTTTTTTTGCTTTTTGCTAACAAATTACTTGGTGATGTGGAGGTGAATTGTCTAGATCATTGAAAATGTTGATGTGGCATTAAAACAGATGGTTAGCTTGTCTTTTTATTATTATATATAGATTAGAAGTGAACGAGAGTAATAATGAAAGAGTTGGTTTGGTTTTTTTTTTTTAAATATCTGTGAGTTTACTGACCAAAGACATAATCGGTCGGTAATTTGAAATCATTCGATCGGTAATTTTTATATAGGTCGGTAGAATGGAATATACCGATCGATATTACTTTCTACCGATAGTTTCTGTGTCGTTCGATAATATAACCAACTAATACTTGTTTACCGACCAAAGTCGGTCGCAAATATTATTTACCGACCGGTTTTTCGGTCGCTACATGCGTGAATTCTTCTAATGATAAATGTTAACAATCCCCTTTCTACAAAAGAATAAGTATATCTAGAATTTTCCTTCCAAAATAATACATACTTTAATAAGGAAACCAATGAATGTATTCAAATTAAAAAAATTCCATTTTTAGAAGGAAACAAATAAGAATTGGAGTTCTACCAATGAACAATTTAAAAGCTCTAATATTAATTTTTTAATTTAAAGAAAATAAGAAATTAAATAATATAGGTGGTCAGGGAACCCTTAACTTTTTTTAATTCAGAAAATGACACCCTATATCAATCAAGATATATACTAAAAATAATATTTGTTGATAAAATTATATCATGATAAATAAATTATAAGGGTCACATATTCTGAAGTTATGAATCGAAATTTTAAAAAATGGATAAATATAAAACAAATTCATAAGTATTTTATTTAAATAATATTTTGACCTAGTAATTGTACTAAGCTAACTAAAATTATTTTACATAAATTAAAATATGTCAACTTTTATCAATTTTTTTTAATCATTACATTGCATTATAGATTACTAATAACATGTTTGAATGTTCAACATCACAATGTAACATTGTTTTAAAAATTTTGCTCACTAATCCAAATTTGAGCGTCGCTGATGATATTATCGTAAATTCCATACTTATTTTGCTTTACCTCCACAACAATTTAAAATTCAAATTAAATAGTGCTAAAGGGTAATATAGGAATTTGACATTATTAATTAGTTGTAACAATAATAATGATAATTATAAATATAAAAAAAATCTCATAGAAGTACGCAATTTTTGTGGAACTATAATTATGAACCAAGAGTAGTACATGCAATAAATACTTTCACATATCATTTAGAAATCAATTGAGGCTTTGGCAGGGTGGTATCTTGTGAAAAGGGGAATTGAGAGTGAGAGAGGTATTGGGTTTGAGACCTCTTTACAACATTTTCGGTTTTTTTAACAAATTTGTTTTAGTTAGAATTTGAGTATTAGAATTGTTGTTTTGGCGATTAAAGTGGTTGAATCAAACATGTCTATTCGACCATCTTATTATATAACAAAATAAGACATTATAAATGATAAAGTATACTCTTATCTTGTTTTCTTGTGCTCCATTTTATGTAGGTGATATGTGTATGTTTTTTATCTTCGTGAGCGGTATTCAAATCAAAGGCAAACAAACTACTAAGACGGAGGGATTATATAGTTTGATAAAAAAAATCCGCGTCAGTTTAATATTTTTTAGTTTATATTGATGATAAAATTATAATATGTTAAAATATATTTATAAAGTATTATGCTGTAAAAATAAAGTAATATCTAAAATACACAAGTATTAATGAAGTCAACTGAACTTATTCGAGCAAAACTGCACAGATTTAATTTGCGTTTAGCTAAGATAAACATAAATATTTTGAAGAATGGTGAACTAAGTTAAGCTTAATTAAATTGAATTGAACCGACCTAAATTGAGCTCAATTAAATTAAACTAAGTTGCACATAGCTAGAGTACGTAAAGCCAAGTTTGACACTAGTCTATTAATCTTTTTGATGTTTTTTTTTTAACTTTTGGTGAAATATCACTTTTATTTTATATCACTTTTATGTTTACATGTAGATAATATAAATTTTTTGTCCGTACAATTACATTTTAGTTGATTCAGTGTTGAAAACCAGTTGATTTATTTTGTACTACGTAATACTTTTTGAGACCCACTAGATGAACAATGACGAAGAAGCGTTTATTTTGTAGATAAATTATTGTAAGTTTTGTGTAGATAGTATTCTAATTTGATTTAGTTAAGAGTTTTATTTTTAGTTGAAAAACTATTAAATGATGTAAATTACGTACCTATCCTTAAACAATTGGCACAAAAAAGACAATCAATATTCTATTTTTTTTATTTTATTATGGTGGCGCCGAGATTCAGCGCCACCGGGTGGCGCCCTCTTGCCATGGTAAATTATATCCTACTCCCATGAGTAAGATATAATATACTCCCATCACTTACCTTCCCACAACTTCCCATAAGTTAGTTATTGAAAATACATAAAATCTACTATATACTAATCCTAAAACATTTAGTGTAATCCTATTGGTTGATATATTTAGAAGAACAAAAAAATAAATGGCCCCACCTTTCTTTCCACTAATTAATTACTCTCTCTCATCCCCACTCTCATCATACTAATTAATTACTCTCTCTCTTCTTCTCTTATATTCCATACAAATCTATTTTTATTTATACAATTTGATTTCCGTCTACGAATAAAACTAATTAAAAAAAATCATGGCGCAAACAGAGGGAGCACATGCATTATTTTTTACGAGAGATTTATGGATAACTATTTATGTATTTTACGAAAGATTTATGGAGTGAGATTACATGAGACATTGTAAACAATACTGTACACACACATACAATCAACTATAGAAATTACATAAAATCATACATGTTTATACAAATCCATATTATATTAACTAATTAATTGTCACAGAGATATTAAAAACTGAAAAATTACAAATACAACATGAATCAGTCAATAATAACAAAAATAATGTCACCCACGGACTATATTACATAAAAAACATACAGTTGAAATATACAAGTATAGCTCTTCGAGACTCAAGTAATAATATTATTATTTTTAAAATGAATATAAAAATATACAATTAAAGATTGTAGAGACGCAAGTAGTAATTATAAGGATGGTTTCCGAGAAATGTTTTAGGTTAAAAAAAACTAAAAAAACATATAAAACATATAGTTAAAATATAAATATACACTTACAACATTTTGAGGCTCGAGTATTATTATTATCGTTATTATAAAAGAAGGCGTGTTTTTAAGAATAGTAGCAGGTTTAAAAAAAAAATTTAATATAATATATATAGTTGATATAAAAGTATACAAGTTAATTTAAAAAAAAAACAGAATTTAATAAAATTAAAAAATAGGCAGATTTTTGAGATTAATATAAGGCTAAAAAAAACTTTAAGGATCTTCACGATAATATGTAGATAATTATACCTGCATGGATAAGTGCATAAAAATACCAACACAGATCTCACGTTATAATAATCAACCCAAATTAGCCCATCATATTTTATAAAAATAATCAATTTATATACATTAATATAACTTCAAAAATAAATTAAATTATAATTATTGGTATTTAACATGTTTAATTAACTGCATTATTGTTTTGCCTTTATCATGTTCAATTATATTTTTATCATTATTTTGCCTCTAACATGTCAAATACCTTCATTCAGTATAATTTAATATATTTATATTTTATTTAATAGCTTAAAGGAGGTGACAATTTTCGCGTTTGTTATTACGACCCGTGCAATGTTGCACGGGTTTAAAACTAGTAATATTAAAACCCTTTACAATTTAATTTTTGATAAATAAAAAAATAGAAAATGTTTAGTAGATGGTTTTTTTGTCAATCACAACCTTTAAAAAACTTTTTCTTCCAAACACCACCTTTAAAAAAACTATTTATCAAACACAACCTTTAAAAACCATTTTTTGTCCAAACACGACAATTTGGCCGGACTTCGACTAACGTTAAAGAAACCCGGCGATGAGTCAACATTAATTAGGTTATCACGTGTGAACAATATATTTCCCTCTTTATTTCTTTCACTTTCACTCTTCCTTTTCACCTCTCTTTGACAAAATCATCTTAATCTTTATTTAACTCTTAGTTTTTTACATATTAACCAACTAAATCCAGATCATTATCTTGTGTTTATCGAAAGAAACCTGATTGAGGATTTTTGTTGATTGGGATTTTTTGCTGATTGAACTCACATGCAATCAAACTGTTTGGGGATTTTTGCTAAAAAATTAAGTTAGTGTTTGGTTTTTGTTGATTGAACTCACATGCAATCAAATTCATCTTTTTATTCTTCTTCCCTAGAAGTGTCAATTTCACAGTCATTTCCTCAATTTTAGCCTCACAACAACATATTTGGTCTTCTAATTGTTCCAATCTCATTTTTTGTTCCGCAATTTCCGACTTCAAATCATCAACTTCATTCATGGGATAGTCAACCCACTTGAAATGGTTGCAACCACGCATGCTAGTTTCCGGGTGATAAAACTTACATGTTAAAAACCTTCTACCTGGATTTCTTTCCGTCAAAGTAGTTTTCAAAGAGGTAAGAATTCCACAACGATATTTGAGGAGCGTAGTTGTTGACGAAGAAAGTGAGCTACATCTAGACATTACTAACGCAGAACAATTTTAAAGGGGTTGGGTTTAAAGGTGAGAAAGATGAAAGTAGGGAGAGAAAGAGTATTTTGTGGGTATTAAATAGAAAGAGGTTGATAGATAAATGGAGGGAAAATGAAAAGGAGAGAAGTGAAATGAAGGGAAAACAAAACAGAAAGTCAAACAAGGTTCACACGTGCCAAACATTTTTATTGCCGGAAATCAATTAAGTGGAAGGAATCCGGCCAAATTGTCGTGTTTGGACAAAAAATGGTTTTCAAAGGTTGTGTTTGATAAATAGTTTTTTTAAAGGTGGTGTTTGGAAGAAAAAGTTTTTTAAAGGTTGTGTTTGACAAATAATCCTAAGTAGATATCACATTTGAGATATTTTGGAATTTTTATTTTAATCTTACCCTTATATTCACATCACATAATTAATATATTCATAACGATTTATTCACATGACATAACTGACATATTCACGAGAAACTCACATTATACAATTAGCATATTCACATAAGTTGGAAATCATATTCACAAAGTAAACCTTACGCACTTACAAAAAGGTAGTATGTATATTAAGCCTAATGTAACAAACTTATTCACACATATACAAAATTAAACCTCATATATTCACATTACATAATCGACATATTTACGTAAATTAAAAATCATATTCTCACAATAAAACTTGCATAAATTACACTATTAATATAGTATTCACACAATATGACAAACATATTCACAAATTGGTTATACGTAAGAAGCTTTTGTTATTCTTACGTAGGACTTGGAAGAGTTGGCCGTTTGTAACAACAATGCTTTGTCAAACTACGAAGGTGAGGTTACATGTGCATACTAGACATTTTGCCTCAACTGTTCCTGATGAAATTTAATGTAAATATTTTTCATTTGGCCATTACGTTCGTTGTTGATGTTGTTGGTTTCTCAATTGCGGTTTTTCCGATTCTTGTTCTTTTTTTTTGTTCATTTTCGATTGATGTTATTTGACCAGTAAGGTGTTACTCATCTGCTAATATATCTTGAAAATTCTTTATTTAATTCATTTTATATTGATTCATTTATTCATTATAGATTGACTTTAGTAACCAGGTAGAAATTTGATTGAATTTTCCGATTACATTGCTTATGAGTGGATTTTTCTTGGTGTTGTTGCAGTGGGTAAGGGTGACGAAAATTAGCTTCCTATCTCACAAAATAGGTATGATTACATTAAAGTTCAAAATTCTATTTTATCTCATAAACAAGTATGATTACTTTCACTTTTGTAATTTTATTTGCTTGTTATTTTAGTTAGGTAATTTCTCTAATTATTGATTTTGTTTGGTGGTTCTAATTGTTACTGCCAAAATTGTTGTCAGGAGCATGATGGCAAGGATGCCTAAATTTAGCTACGCGAACACGCGGAGTATCGACATGACGGGGCGTTTGTGGTACCAGTGGTGGTGATTTGGCTGTGAAAATGTGAGGAGACACGAAGACGGTAAGTTATTTTTTCATTTGCTCTAGATTCTGTGTATGTGAGAGATATTTCTGTGAGTTGTGTATATTTAGAAATATTAAAACAACAAGATGAAAACGCGAACAAATTTAAATCTATGCTATTACAGTATTACACTAATGATCTAAAATTTTGCGATTGGTGCCATCCAACTGAAACCTTCTAAAAAAATCTAAACTCCAATCATCGGTCATTAAAAGAGGAAATTCACGACTTAATTGGATTGCGTCTTAAATATTTAGTGGGACTACACCCCTTACGGTTATATGGTTTCAAGTCATGAGGCAGACTACACTCATAAGACCTCGATTGTGAGAGGATAAAGAGTGGAAGTAGGAGAGATTGGAGGGAGAAGATATATGACACCCCTCATGGTTCTATGGTGCGTGTTTTACCAAAGCCTCGGAAAAATAACTAATTCACAATTTTAGTTGGAACAGTTATATATTATTCAACTCATTTTCTATGAACATTTATCCACAATGCACCCCAACTCATTCTTTATGCTGAAGTGAAGAGTGTAACTAACATTCGTTATTAATTGTTTTCTAAATTCATGTTAGTTACACTCTTCACTTCAGCCGCGAATGAGAGTAATAATGAATGATAGTCTTACCCAATTACATCAGCCGCGACAACACCATGGAGTATATCCTCTCTTGCAGGCAATGCACTATATGTAACAAAATCCGGGAAAATAGTATGGAGAAACCAACCAACTTTTATGTTGTTGTTTAGTTTGTTAAGATACTCCGGAAGTAACATGAGGTGGTAGTCGTGACACCACACGACTACGTCTTTCTCATAATGGTTGTGGACTATATTTGCAAACATTTGGTTAACTTTTTTGTACATGTTGAATTGGGAGGCCATGGATTTTGCGTTTGCAATATTACATGGTGTTGAAATCCCGAGTTGGTGAAGCAATGACCAAATGACATTGTTCGAATACCCGTTGTGGTATTCTTCTACCATATTATTGTCAAGAAAGATCGGTATAAATCTTTACAATTAATAAAAATAAAAGGGTTTTTCTACGAAGTAACCTTATGTTTTTTCAAGTCGTACGTGATAACCCTGCATTTTTATCTGACACTCGTGGTAACCCTGTAGTCAATGAAAAACATGACCTCTACTTTGCATTCCGTTAAATTAGAATGTTAAGTATGATAATTTGGATAATTTTGTGTGCTGACCAGGGCCGATCCTGAACATTTTAAGGACCTAGGCAAAATACGATTATGGGACCTCTTAAAAAATTTGTAGTGAGTATTTTCACAGTAACTAATCTGATATTGTGTAAAGGGATTTCTAGCTAAATCAAGAAACAAGGCATTTTGTAGTGAATATTTTCACAGTAACATCTCAAATGTTTAACAATATAGTTATCAAATCCCAAAATTATCTACTTATACTTTTTCACGATATATATGCACATATATTGACATATACTGTAACGTTTGTAATATATAGCACAACATATAGATATTTTTAAGTTATCTATACAACAAGTGTTGGAGTAAGTGTCCTCCACAATAGTGCATTTATATAATAAATCTCATTTGGAATATACGTGGCATGATTAGTATATTTTGATACTCCACGTCAGTTGATTAACGTAAATCGGTAACGCTCAACTGACTAGAGTTTGACGTTATTGTCGTATGACGGCGGTGATCAACTGATCCCTTTAGGTCACACCTATAGGATGATACCCAAATAAAAAAATTATTATTTGTATACGATACAGTTTAATTAGAGCATTACATATATTTGATATGTACGTTTAGTTACGAGAGTTATTTATTGAAAATTAAGTTAGGAACTCATTCCACTTAAGTTTATTAGTCAATTATACGATAACTGACTGAATAAATTTTACGTCTTATTTTAATACGATTAAATAAGATTTAATTTAGTAATTAATCGTTAATTCATTAAATTAGTTGAGATTATGCTTACATTTTGAGGTAGAGGTAATTAGTTAATTATATTTACAAAGAGTTGTAAAATAAAATAACTGGGCATCGTGGGACCCATTATATATTGATATAATGGTAATATATCACTTAAAAGTTAAGTAAATATTGTTTATTAATTTGTGTCATATAATTGTTATATGATCAAATTAACACTTAATTATACAAGATAATTAAACATATGATTTTAAGTATTTGTGGGACAAATATCAAAAATCAAAATGGACCACATAACTCATGTGGAGGCCGGATTTTTGCTAGTGGAGATCAATGATGATTGTTCTCTACTAATTCCACTCTACCATATGATTATGACATATATGACACATGATCATTATCATTATACAATCTCATACACTACCATAATGCATGTGAATAAAATAAGCAAAATAGAGCACATTTGTGCAGGGGCGGATCTAGGGTGGGGCCAGGTGGGGCACGTGCCCCCCTTGATCTCTAGAAAGTTTGTAATATAGATCTAAACCTACTATATATTATATGTAAATCTAAGTGTCTTAATGGTTAGCACCTACCCATTTTTCCCAAGAGACCTGGGTTCGACTCCCACTTGGTACTCTTTTTAATTAAATAGACCACTATTATTTAAACCCATGTCATTTACTTACTCTAAATTTCCAATTTGTAGTAAAAATTTAGTTGTAATGAGATTTGAACCCAAGACCTCAAATTAATATACAACTAGCTCAACCATTAGACTACTTGGATTTATTGATAAAATGAATTATTAGTATGTAATATATATCTTATATCAAGATATTATTCATTAGTAACTACAATTTACATATACTTGAAAGTTAAAGTATTTTATGAAAAAAACCCAATAAATACCATTTATTAAGGGAAAAGGTTGTGTAGATCCAACTTTTTTTTTTCTTTTTTTTCTTCTTACATAAAAAACAGTTTTTGTTAAGATGGAAAAAATATATGGAAAAAAAAGTGTGCCCCCCTTGTACCAAATTCCTGCGTCCGCCCCTGCATTTGTGGCTCATGGTTGCCAGCCAAAAGGCCTTTAAATAGAACAATTGTTGTTCATTTTAAAACACTTGCCTCTTATGCTTATTTCTTACTTCTCTTTCTAACTGAACAACTCTCTAAAACTCACATGCAAACTAATACGTGTATGAAACAAGGGCGTATCTTACATCATCGAGATGAGTCACATTAAATTAAAACAACATAACAAAAACACAAATTCTCATTTAAGTCGGATACTATCCGTCTTAAGTTTAAGACGGGTCAAAAACATACCAAATCACTTCACTTTTGCCTAGAAAATACCAAAAAAATTGTCTTTATTATAGTCACTTGCTAGTATTTGACCGTTTATAACTTTACGCAGATATACCCGTCTTAAGCAATACCTAAACAAAAACAAAAAACACAAACAATCTTAAAAAATTACCCTTTTTTTCCAAGATTGGATAAGAGCAATATGAGCCGCATCAACCTATAAGCCTAAAAACAATGATAAAAACAAAATCAAATACAATAAAAGATTGAAAGTTTATAGCTGAAAGCAAAATCAGATGTAATAGAGAAAGGAAAAGCAAGAATGACGGATAAAAATGCAATCTTTGGTGATAGATTTCTTGAACTTTCCATGACGACTGTGAAACAGGTTTATATGAGAGAAGAGGAAAACATGGCGAAGTTATCAGACAAATGATAAAAATGCAATCTTACCAGAATATTGCAATTGATTAGCTTGCGATTTTCAGGTTACTTAAGAAGACCTTGTTGGATTCCCTCGTTTTCCTCATCTTCTTTCACTCTACTCGCCATAACATATTATCAACAATACAAACACAATCACTACATCAACAGAAAATCAGAGGCTAATAACAAGATTCAAAATCTAGTAAAACAACAATAAATCAGCAAAAAAACAAACAAAATACGAACAAACTTACCCGAATCATGAATTACAGAATAAGATTATATATAAAATAAAAAGATGTTTGAGGAGAATATTGGTTAAGAAAGGTACTAAAATGAGTGATAATGAGGATTTTAAGGGAAAAAGAGAGTGGTGAGAATCAGAAAGAAAGTAGGAATAAAGAAATAGAGTGAGGTGTCGACTCTGAGAGGCACATAAGATAAAAGGGCAAAATAGGAATAAGGAAGGGTTGATCAAAATGCTGCGTTTCTATTCACCTTACACTAAAAGTGCCTTAGAGCACCTAAATGGGATTATCGGATAGAGTCTGAATGGAATTAAGGAATACAATATGGTTCTAATGATAGCCTTCTGTTGTTTTGATCTAATTCATCAAGCAACAAATACACCAATAGTTGGATGGGACGAGTGGAGAACTAAACTATTCATTTTACTACTGAGGCTGCTCATGTATTATTGTAGTAGTCCTTGAACACCTCCTCCAACAAGAACCTAACAGTTAGAACGTTTGCAGTTTTGAGTAATGATTAATCTTAGTTGAACCCAATTATTCGTGTCATTTTTTGGAAGTAGAGTAGTGCTTTATGTAATCTAATGATTTATTTTCCCGTCAAAACTTTATTGGGTTGCTGATTTGTGAGAGAATAAGGTGTTTAATGGTGATTCTTTGTAACATTGGGACCTTTGGAATTCAATTCATCCCATCCCATGAATGAAAACTGTTTTAAGCATATTAATATTAGATATGTATGTGCCATGCTCACCCTATAAGCATGTGTCCCTGGTCACAAGATTTTACATAAGATGATGAATGAATTATAATATTAGCAATGTCTATCATTTTGTATTAGTGGTGGAAGTTTAGAAATGAACCTTTGTGTTTGTGGAACATTTGATTGTCCATCAGGAAAAACAAAGTGATAGCTTGTCTTAGCTTTGAAGGCTATATTGTTCGACGTTAAACCTTTGTTGGTTGTCCATCAGGACCATAAATAGGCCACTGGGGTGGTAGGATTCTGAATAGATATGTGATTCTTCTGTCTGAGATTAGAAAACTAAGCCTAGATGTGGTAATTGAACCCTTGATGTTTGGGGAACATCTGATTTTGTTTATATTGTGAAAATAATTTTTTTTGTACATTTTCTTCCTAATTATATAAGGGCATTGGTGGTTGTATTTTACATTGATGTTCTCCAAAGATTACTTTTTTTTACAAAAATTGGTAGGAAATTCTTAGTAGAGAAACTAATTGTGAGAAAATGAAGGTGAAAGAAATTTGTGAGACAGATGGGAGGCGGGTATTTGATCCAACGGCTCACAATTCCCCACGATATGATCATACATATAAGGAGATATATAAGGGTTGGAGTTGTATGTTGAATAACAAATCTAATGCTTTTGATGTTGTTAATTAGAAATGGGTGCCCAAAAGTCGCAATTTTTTGTCATTTGATCCTCATGATTTTCTTCAACGGTTTAGAGATACTAGCATTGGTAATTTTCTGTTTGTTTAGGGTTTTGTTGCTGTTTAATTTGTTGGTTATGTTTAATTTTTGCATAATGTACTTGTAACTGTGGTTTTTAGGGGATTTTAGGTTTTATTTGTGTTTATTGAATCTGAAATTTGTTAGTTAATATAAGCGGTGGCGGAACCAGGATTAATATTTGTAGTAAGAGGGGGAATTTAAAGTTTCGATTGTGTTCATTGAATGTAAATAATATTATTTAATGCAAATCGTAGTGGAACCAGAATTTGGATTTGTAGTTAGGAGGCGGAATTTTACCGGGGTGAATTATTAATGCAATCTGGGTAATGCAATCAGGGTCGTTTGGTTCAAGAGGTGGGAATGGAATGGTATAAACTGTACGGGGTGTGATATCATGAAATAAAGAAAGGAATGATTGTGGTGAGAGATCGAAATAGTTTGGCAGATAAAAAAGATGAGTTTTCAAGGACGAAAGAGCAAAGTGATGTACCTAGGCGTGAATCATGCCATTTGTGTTACACTCTTTCACTCTTATTAATTATTGAACAACTCTAACTTATGGTATCATTTTGTCATTTTTTCTCATGCCAGACTGAAAGTGATGGTCGGGTTTTCCTGTTACTCTTATGAGTGAAGTCCAGCGAAAAGGAGGTATGATATCCTTGCCTATCTCATAATGTGTTGCTTTTTGAATAAATTGTGTGCTTAGTAGTAGTCCAGTATTGCAATTTTGAAATATGTGGTACATGAAGCGTTTTCACTTGGAATACAGTGTCTACAAATAATGTGCTGTTACAATTGCATAAACTCAATGAATCACTCAAATTGTGAAGCGTAAGCCAAATATCTTATTGGTTGGTTATTTCTGTCTTCTTAGATTGGCATTATAAGAAGTTGTTCATTAATTTGAGTTGGTATATTATAGTAATTGAAACTAACTGTTAATACGCTATGCAGGCGCTTCATCTTATCGATTTGTTTAGCTTTTATTCACCTTGTTCCTCATAAAGCATATTTTAAGAAAAATGTAAGCAATTAAATGGGATGGAGGGATGATGATAACGGATACTCTTCTTTATATTCATTCATTAATCCTCTTTTTTTATTGCTGGAATCTGGAATTTCAATAAATAAACAACATTTTCTTTTGAACTTATTGCCAGTAACATATCGAAAGAATATGCTATTGTCACCCTGCACAACCCTGCTCATTGCTATATGTGGTGGCGGGAACTAGGTTATATGTTGATGGATAAAAAGCTCATAGTTGTTTTAACTATATTGTGAAGTTCACTAATTTGTCTTTTTGGGGTTTAGATACTTATGTTGTTAATCGTATATTGTTTCAGGATGGTCAAACTTGGGGTAAGGTTGCATAACCTTGAATCCATGACAACAAGATATCCACGGGGTAAGTTCTTGTGACTCAATTTAGTTGCTTGATAAGTGTTTTATATTTTTGGGCTCTTGGATCAAACAATAAGTTTAGTTTATATACTTCTCTATGTAGTCTATGATTTGATTTGTTTAGACTTTCAAGTAGTATCTACAAGTTGTACGTAATGCGCTAAAAACTCTTATTTCTCGTGATTTTTCCTTAGTTCAAGCCTATAACTGTCTTGATGGGCTTCAATCATATAGTTTAATGAGGAATATAAGGATTTGGCCTCACATGAGAGGTCGTCTCATTCATTAACAATTTGTCGTTTTGTGAATAAACTATACTGATATGTTCTTTAGATCGCCAGCTCTATATACTGATCATAAGCCGGTAACAACTTTTGATTGAAATGGGTAGTTTTTATGTGATTGAAAGATTATAACTTTGTATCAAGTTTGTGAAGATCTGTAGTAGTTGCAGCATGAGAGAAAGGCGAGCCTACTAAATTAACAGATCTCATGGGTAAGTCTTTAGGGCCTACTACAAAAACTTTGGTGATGACTGAACAGTAGGATATGGCAAAATTGGAGCTCAACAATCAAATGGAATAAGACTGTGATTGTAACGATTTTTTGTTGGTTAAACACTTGTATATAGTCATTAATAAATGACTATTTTTATCGTCAATACGAAGTTTGACAGTAATTACACTTATAAGTTACGGAGCGTAACTCATTTTGGAAAGGAAGAAGACGGTTCTTTTTAAACCAATCTTAAAACTCTTTATTTTTTTTTCCCAAAATATGGTTTAAGTTGCCAAAAAATATGATTTGGCCTCACATGAGAGCATATTGTTTAATACTCCCTCTCATCCAAACCAAAGGTTACATGGGAGGGAGCACAAGTTTTAAGAAAAAATTGATAAAGGAAGGGTAATATTGGAATGGAAGTAGGACCACTTGAATATTTAATGTTAGTTGGGTGAGTAGAGTAATGGCATATTGTGTAAATATATAGGGTAGATGAGGAGTATTTGGTCTTATTTGTTACCCAAAAAGGAATGGGTAATTTGGTTTGGATGGTGCAAATAAGGTAAGTGTAACCTTTGGTTTGGATGGGAGGTAGTAGTTGCCAAAAAATGAACAGTTTTGGTTATTTAGCTCTGGTGTATAAACTAGGCGATCTCCAATATAAACTTTTCGTACAAATCTTTTAATGATGAGAAATGTGCTATTTAAACATTAAACTATACTAAACGTCAAAGAAACATGACAGGATATTCATCATCACAAGGTTATTATTAAAAGATTACTGGTATAAATGATTTGTTTTCGTTTAACTCTAGCAAAACCTTTACTTCTCACAAATTTGGCCTTGATGAACAACCACCACTTATTATTTCCGTGAGTTACTATTGATTCTACCTTTTATTTTCTTTCAGTTATAAATGAAACTGCTTTAGATTCTCCAGCTGGATTTTATTTTTAGGAAACAATGGGGGCAAAAAAGAAAAAGTGGGTTTTGTTTACTTGTAAGCAGCCGCTTTAGTATTTGCTTTAGTACTTTTCTTACACTGAAGTGAATAATGAAAATGGTCTCTTTAACATAGTTTGAGTGTGTTGTTGGTCTCTCTCCTGAGCATTTTGTGCTTCTCCTCATGTAGCTGATTGGCCTTCAAATTGGAGCTGAAAGAGTTGGACTTCAATAAGAAACGAATGAGGAAATCAACCGCGCGGCTTGAAATAATGTAAGTTACCACCATTATCTCTTTTGTTGCGTATTCTTTACTTTTTAGTTCATTGTTGGTATCTTATTAATTATTTTACAACATGGATCAATTTAAAGAACCATTTAATAGACATAAAGAGAGGGGACAAATAAATTATAAATAAGGGACACAAAAGGGAAGAATAGGCTAACCGTACGAAGAGTCTGAAAGAAACAGCGTAAGAGGTCATTTGATTGCTTTATACTGCACTTCTAGAGCGTTTTGTGTTATTGTTTCTGTTTAATTGGTTTTTTTAATGTTAATTTTGATTGTTTCATTTGATTGTTTTAGGACTTTTTGAGATTGATTTAAGGTTGGGTTTAGGGGTGGAGGTGGGAGGGAAGATTTAATGTTGGGTTTAGGGGTGGAGGTGGGAGGTTATAGGTTGTATAATCGTCCATAGGACAATTTATCTTCACTTATAATGAGTTTAGAGGAGGAGGAGGAGGTTGAGTTTGAGAAGCGCCTCTGCCTTGCTAGCTCGTTAACTCCGTCACTTCGTATATGTTTTGAGCGCTGCATCCCACAAAAATCTCTTGATCTAAGTTCGAAGTTGACCCGACCATGATCCTGAACGACCTCACAGATTTATAGAGCTAAATCTAATCTTTTCATATAAATGAACAAAAACTACCCAAAATGGCTTAATATTAGTACCTCGATGTTCTTGTGGTTAAGCTAACTATTGAAATGGCGAGAGGGGGATAAGCAGTTTTATTATTTGACTATCCGATTATGGAAAACAGATTATTGAAATGGTATATTATAATTGGGTTTCAATTATGTTTAATGCGGGTGTATAAGCAGTTATATTTTGGGTGATGTACTTCAATTGCAGCTGTGAACTGTAGTGGAGAAAAGACTGGATTTTGAGCATAAGAATGCAATGTTTGCAGGCAATTATTATCACAATACCGGGCTGGATTGTTGTGTTAGATATTCTGTTTTTGTAAAACAGAGGGTCATTGTTTAAATCTATGGTGGTGTGCTGGAAATTGAGTTTTGGAATTAGTAGCTATGCTGCAAGTTGAAAGATGACTTATTTGTTGTCTTTTATCGAGTTTTGGTTGGGGAGGAGGGTAGGGGCGTATGCTACGCGATAGATAGATAGATGGATAGATAGATAGAAAGAGAGCAAGAGATGGCGATTATGCCATATTTATAGAAGGCACAAGGGGGGTCTCAATAGAAGACAACTAGACATGGTAAGTGAGTCAAGGAAAGGGAGGATGACATATTAGTCAAAGTAGAAGGGAGGGAGGGAGGGGGGATAGAGGAAGAGTAGGAGGGGAGGAAGAAGGTTTGAGAAAGTTGAGTGTATATAGGATGGTGAAGAGGGAAGAGGCATGACATGTTGTGAGGGAGAAGTTAGAGGGGGAGGAAGGAGTAGGTGTGAGGAACTCGGTATAACCATTGGGCTATCAATGGGATGAGGGAAGAGGTAGGGAGAAGAAGGGATGAGGGAGAGGAAGGGAGGGGAGCTACAAAGGATAGCTCAATAGATGACAAGTGAAATAGCTGAATAAAGAGAGGATGATATATTGATAAAAGAACAAGGGGAGGGAAGTATGGATGAACAGGAGGAGAGGGAGGGAGAAGGGGGAAAGGGTGTGAGAGACATGAGACTTCCAAAAGATGTTACTTAATAAAATAGGTTTTGATTTTATATTTTTTGGGTTTTAGATATTAGTTGGGTTTTGTTGGTAGTGCTTATGAATGGTAGTTGGGCATGATTCGGATAGTAGGATTGTGTTTGTGAATTGCCACTGATAATTCATACTCGGTAATTCTAATAATTTGATGTTTTTTTAGTGTTGAGATTGTGTTGTTTAGCTGTTACTAATTGGGGCCAAACTGGTAACTGGTGAATGCACATACAGTTATTTATGGAGGGAGGTGTAACAGGTATACCTCGTTACATATAAGTGATGACTGAAAAGATGTCATCGAGTAGTGGTTTAATCTGTTTGTTGTTGGATTTGATTTGGTTTATGTTCGACAAGAAATTTTAAGTGGCACTTAATTTCATCGGATTTCGTTACCAGATTGCATAAACGCTAAGCACATATCGTCAATGATAGAATTGAAGCATAATGTGTAAAGAAAGAAGCGAAGTTCACTGCATATGATTGTTTATACTAATTATACGTGAAGTTCTCACCAATTTATGTACATGTATAGCTTTTAACTTTGGAATCTCCATTTCAAATCTACTTAGTAACTCATTTGGTTAGAAATACGGAATATGTAGATGTGATCACCATTTTTGCTTCAAGTGAACCATTTATTAGACCCCAAGCTAAAATCCCCTTTTGAATTTTTTTCGCATCATAATACCTTTTTTGAAATTTTATCATTTTACCTTGAATTTTATGTTGTATGATTTCATTCTCACTAACTTTGTGTGTGCGGTGACCGTAAGTGTCTTCTAGCATTCATGGAGCACCCCATTTTTCCGATGCTGAATGTATCACACTATTAACCTATGTTGTCCTCGTATTTTGTTGCAGTGCATCAGGTTATGGGGTACAAAAGAGACATCCTGACAAAGGTTTTCATATGAGACTATCCTTCCGTTCTCTCATTTGAAAAGTACAAAACACTTAGTAGGTACATATTTGATGAGAAAATGGATTAAAAATGTTGTTGGATAGATGTAAATATAATTTTATTTGTTGATTTAGTTTGTTGTAAAGTAACACCTTTTGTTTTCTAATGAAATTTAGGGGTTATGATTCTTACCAAGAGTAACAATTGGGTTCATTGGTTTTTTCCCCTATTATTGTCGATATTCTTGTACTGTTTTGAGAGATTATTTAGTTCAGTTTTCACTGTTTTGCCGTTACTTGATAATTTTAGGTAGTTTTCACTGCTTACAGTCCTCTCAAACAAAAGGCATTTCTAGAATGCACATTCAACTAAAAGTTTTCAATTTTAGGTAGTTTTACAGAACTCATATGGTTAATTTCATGCTTTGGGTCAATATTCTTATCAAATCTTTATAGAGACGATCGCAGAGAACAAAAATTGTCTCAAATACGCGTTTAGCCTCTTTATAGAGACAATCACAAAGAAAAATAATTTGTCTCAGTCGCGCGCCATATAACAACTAGTTGGTTCGAAAAGTGCCAAAGTGAGGCTCCTAAGTACTGTTCATAATGAATAGTAACATAGGTTACTCACTTTTTTGAAAGGGGTAGACTTTCGTTCTTTTTTGTCTCTTTAGCTAACATTGTTTACCCTAGTCCCTACCATCTTCCTCAAAGCTTCTGCCTCCCTTTCATCCCGTCCAACAACTCCTCCCACATACTTCTTTAATCATCCCAATAAATCTCTCCTCTTTTTCGATTGATTTTTATAATACCCAACTCTAATACAGTCGGTCTGAATAATCATGTATTTTCGACGTTTTAAATCAAAATTTATATCTACAGGCTAATTGTATCTAACTCTATCTCGCTTTTTAGAAGGTACGGAGTAATATTAAACATTATTATATTTATTTCGAAAAGTTGATGTTTAAGTATATTTTCTCTCTTTAATCATTATATATTTCGCTTCCCTTTCTAAATATAATATTTTTAATGTTCAAGTATTCCTTACTTATATACTTTGTAGATCTAATGCTTTCGTTACAAATGAAGTCGGTGATTTCTTCATGCAAATATTCTTATTTTTAACTAGTTTTTATTTTTGTAAGCATTTTCTTACCTTTCTTTTTGCATTTTTTATATTCAGGTTTTTTTAGTAATGATTATTTTCCTAAATAAATTTTTAGATCTTTATAAAAATGTAATTTTAATTAATTCAAGTGTTTCCGTCCCTCAATGAAATCACCACCATAACCATTAACACACATCACCTTCGCTTCATTCAATTTTTTCATTCATCTTTTCTATGTTTCTTCTTTTCTTCATTTTTTCAACTTTCCAGTTCACTTTTTTCATTGCTTTTTCCTTTACTTTTTTTTTCTAATTCATTTTTTTTCTTTTTTTCAACATCCTTTAATTTCGAACATTCTAAATCGTCTATCTAGTGACCCTTGTAGCAAGCTTTCGACCAATGAATCCTGCCCATCTCGACAAGTCATTAGGCATTCTCCCAGTACAAGACTAGGTTCCCCTAAGAATCTAATGACTCGAACCACCGGATATAATTTTTGTATAAAAGAGGTCAAATAATCTCCTTGAAACTCTTATTAGGAGTCACTTATGAAAGTAAATTAAAAACCGGCTTACATCCCACACACTAGAGTCAATAAAAAGTGTAAATAAAGGTAGCCAGATAAAGTGCTTTATAATTTTAATTTAAAGGAGACTTAACACATTATGTCACCTAATTAATCAGACCAAGTTCAAAATGGGGGAAAAACTCAAATATACGACTGTAAAATAATTTTTTTTATATCTATATATATATTAGTAAAAATTTATTTTCAAGTTAGTATTCTTTTGAAAATTTGTTAGATTTGTTAGATTAGAACTTGTCATCGACTCCTTTTATCTTAATATAGCGCAATAAACATAAGGGTTGTTACGTTATCCCTTATCCCCTATATATTAAAACACAGACATATAAAGCCCCCACATTAACCCACGTCATCACCAAAAACATTTTATTTCTTCAATACATACATGGGGAATAAAAGTAGTGGCAGACCCCGCTTTTTTTTCTCCATTACTTTCCTTTATAATTTAGACTTTAGGGTGTCTTTTCATGTGTATCTATGTTTTTTTTACTATTTATTTTGGCTATATTTTTTTATTTTGGCCTCTTCATAAACTTCATTTGTCTTATATAAATCATTTGAAGTAATTAAAGACATGGTCAAATAAACCTGAACTTGAAAATATTTTGAGACTTTTTATAAAACGCCAAAAAAAAATTAAGTGTCGTTGGCATTTTTCCCACTTTCTCAACTTTACCCTTGACTTTATAAATCTTATTCCCTTCGCCTAAGTCATTTTTTAAAACTTTATCTCAAATATTGTAATAAAATATACACAAATAATTGAAACGACGGGAACACTTTTTTTCTCAATTTTTTTTTACTATTTTTAATGAAAGTCACAAGAGATTTAACAAAAAAAATTTGAAAAGATTACAAATTAATAAAAAAAAAATGAATTTTTAACAAATTAATCTATCAACGAGGATAATTCAAACATCTATATTAAAATTTACTATAGAAAACACTAAAACTTGAACCATGCATGGAAAATTTTCAAATACCACTATATCAGACTTGGACGTAAATATTTCATGTCTTAACATTGGCCAAGATGCGGGAGATCTACGTCTAAGCGCAAATCATTCTTTTCAAAAAAAAATGTTTTTTGGATTTGTTTGAATTATCGTCATTAATACATGAATTTGTTTAGTGGTCATGAATTTATATTGAGTACAACTTGGTAGGAGCTTATAATTTAGTCTTAGAAAAATAAAGGTTTTGGATTGTTAGGCTACTTGAAAAAGGGTTGGTTTTGTGTAAAATCATTTTACACTGAATTAGTGTTTGAAAATCAATTAAAGACAAATATTTCCTTTTCAAAACTTGGGTAGTATACAAATAAACTTTGAATAGACGATATCTCACTAAGTTATTGAGACACCATTTTGTCATAACACTTGATATAATTTTCGTACCATTTCTAATATTTGTGACTCACAATGTCTCTATTGTGTGACACATGTTTTCATATCAGTTGTAAATATTTTAACATATATTGTAATTATTTTTAATTGTTTTAACCATTTTTAATTAGTATCCAATTTTATAGTATACGTACACCTTTTATTATTTTTTGTACAATTTTTCTATCAGTTTATAATTAGTCTTTCAATAAGTAAAATTGTAAGGTTCTTTTACACTACTTTAGTGTAAAAGCGTCTTACGCAAGAATTATTGTTTGTAAAATATATTTGGCTAATTTCATAAATTCCACTCAATTATACCATATATGTTTCGTTAATAATATCTTAATTATTTTTCATAAAAACATCCCCGTGCAATTTTGCACGGGGTTAAAACTAGTTAGCATTATAACTCTTCCTTTTCTCACAAATTTTAATTTTAATTAAGCAACATAAAGATGAAATTTTGGACTATGGAGCTAAGCTTAATGGCCATCCACATGCTAGTCCTGGTACCGGGCCGGGTTCGGGCCGGGCCAGGCTGACCCGGTGGCGGGCCGGGTTCACCTGGTCTGACCCGGGCCAGGCCCGTTGGGGAGGGCGGGCTGAGCCGGGCCGGGCCGGGCTCTTTGAGTGTTGACCCGGGCCTGGCCCGTGGGGTTGGGGTGGGCGGGTTTATTCAAGGCCGGGCCGGGCCAGTAAAGTAGTTCGATTTTTTTTTTTTTTGAACTTAAATGTGGAGAAAAGAAAAAAAATAATACGATAATTGGTAGCTTACATAATTAAAATGGTTTACATTCCTCCATAATAGAATCGCCTTACATACTCATGACTTACATAATACGATAATTAAATAATTAGTAACTTACAATCTTACATAATTAAAATGGCATACATTCCTCATTTCCTTCATAATAGAAACGACTTACATATTAAATGACTACGAATTGAAATATTACTTGACGTGGAGAGACAAACTATAAAATACATACTATAAAGAACACAATGTAAGAGACAAAATATAAAAGACATAATGGATTTTTAATTTTTTTTTAAAAAGGGCTTGATCAAAATGAATATAACTCTTTCAAATAATACCAAATTAATTTAATTTGATATTAAGTAAAAAAATTATAATTATTAAGGTGCCTACGTATCTCGAAAGAATCAAAGCCGACGTAGTTCTTTACTTACCCGACTTACCTTTTTATGGATTGGAGGTGTATCTTTAGTTCCCGGATGATGCATCGGTAGCCACTATCTCGTCGGCTTCTAATGGGTCGAACTCTTTTGCCCCTTGACGTCTTATCTTGGCTAGATCCCAATCTCTTTTGCACACACACATCTTTACGGTTGGGGGAGCCAAACGAGATCTTTTATCATCTAGAACTCTTCCACCTGCACTAAAAGCGGATTCCGCCGCAACCGTAGAAGCGGGAACAACAAGCACATCTCTAGCTATTTTTGATAGTAAGGGGAATTGGATGGAACGGGCTTTCCACCAAAGAAGGATGTTGAAATCCGTATCATTAGTATCAACCCCATGCGTTAAATAATCGTCAAGTTCTTTTGTAGCGAGAGTAGAAGTGGAGGACGATGAGGATTGGGTTATCCGAAATAAAATAGAATGAAGTTGGTCGTCGAAACGAGCGCTTTTTGTAGTTACGGAACTACTAGAAGAAGACTCCCCCTTATCCTTAGCATAAATCTTACATAATTCAAGTAAAACATCAATACATTTTTGGACATATATTTCA